>JAODAL010005447.1:0-143514 GCA_025379985.1 Phyllomedusa bahiana | reverse complement strand
AATTTTTTACATTATTCTTTTCTGTACCATGTGTGGATTTGAGTGTTATAGCACTTGAACGCAGTAATTCTACTAGTTTCTTTGTGATATTCGAACCTTTATTTTTAGTTTTTTTTTAATTGTTGCTCATGAGCATTGTAACCAGGCAGACGGGGAGCAGAATGCAGGAGGCATGTCACGGGGGCCGGGTTATTGCAAGTTTGCGGGGTCTTATCAGACCTAATATTAAAAAAACTTTTAAATAACTCAAAAACGGGCGGGGTGTTTTCGAGTAACACCCAAATGGCTGGACAAAGGGGTTTTTTCACACGGAAAATTGCAGGCCGTATTTTGTCGCACAATGTCTGTCTTCATCCTTTCTCAGGTGAAAGAAGTGACATGTTTTCTCATCGTTTACGCTCCAGGGATGATAGAAGTCAATGGGGCCACCCCATGCGCTTTAGAAGTGCTTGCTGAGCAGCGTAAACTTCTAAAACACCCACCGTATTGCGGCGCGTACAATACGTGCAGCAATGTGTCGTGTGAACATACCCTCAGGGCACTGACTAAGGGTTTGTGCACACTTGACGCATGTAGAAGTGCGCCATGTGGAGCGAAAGTTTTCAGCGCTCGACGTGAAAGTTTGGGCCCTCAGTATGTCGGCGGGAGGTGTCTAATCATGGGGTGTAAAGTCCCCCTGCCTCCAGCGGTGAGGCGATGGGGCTTAGGCGCATGGGGACTGCGCCAAGATTCACCCCCCCGAGTAGTGTGATCATCATCGGGAAAAGTCCACCCGCCTCACAGTGTGTGAGGCACGGGGGGGACTTAGGCCGAAGGGACTGCCCCTAAATGTATTCCAAAACGGACGGCTGGAAATCAGGGGAAAAATCATTAAACATGTCGTGCGGCATGGGTATGAATTTAAAAAAATCTCTTTTATTGGTGTAAAAAATTATCAAAAAAGGCTCAAACCCACTAAAAAAATACTAAATAAAAACATTTCCAAAAATCAAGAAAGGGCAACATCAGGAAATTTTGGGTATTGGAAATTGCCGGGAAATACAGTAAATTTAAAATTTTGTAGCTTTCTCTTGGTCGCAAAACCCGCCCAAACAGAATGGAGCAAGTGACCATTAAAAACCATGGGAAAATATTGATCAATCAATTTAAAAGGGGGACATTTTAAAATACAATAAATCAGAAAAGGGATGGTTGGCGAGGGGTGGCAATCCCGGCCAATCAAGCGCGAGCTACTTTTCCCATTGTAGTCAATGGACATCGGGACATGAAATCTCGCGCCGTGAGTCAGGGTATTAGTAAATAAATCGTTTTTTTTTTAAGTGTAAAAATTTTTTTTGAAAAAAAAGAGCTAAAAACCAAACAAAAATAAATAAAATCCCTAACAAGCGTTTGTCACCGAGACCGGCGACTCGGGAATTGGGTATTCAAAATTTCCCCGGGGAAAAAAAAGTAATTAAATTTTGTAAGCGCTTCTCATTGGTTGGCATAAACCCGCCCAAACAAATAGGAGCGACGGGCCCATTATAAACTATGGAGAAATATTGACCAAACAAATTCAAAATACAGTAAAAAAGCAGAAAAAGCTGATTGGTTACTAGCGGGGGCTTTGGGTATTTGGCCAATAGACGCAGCTCTTTGCCCATTGTAGTCATGGCCAATCGGGCAATGAAATCTCGGTTCTCACGTCGGCGGCAGGGTTGATTAAAAAAATCATTTTTTATTGGTGTAAAATATTACTGAAAAAAACTGAAAATTCTATAACATAAATCAATCAAATCCCTAAAAATGGTTTGTCACCGAGACCCCGTACACAGGAATTGGGATATAGAACATTGCCAGTGAAATACAGTAATTCAAATTCTGTAAGCTCTTCTCATTGGTCGGCAGATACAGCCAATCAGAATAGGAGGCGGATAATGTGAACAATTTCACCTATGGAGAATTATTGACTAATAATGAAAAGGAGGGACGTTCAAAATACAGTAAAAAGGCAGAAAAGAGCTTGATGGTTGAGCAGGTGGCCGTATGATCCACCATCTTATGTAGTGCGTCTATTTTGAGTGAGAAGAAGGCGCGATAGAAGGGCGCCCTAAAAGTTATTACTGTCTATGGGAAATATTCTAGTACTGTGATTGGTTGGGGGGTAGAGGGGCTCATAGAGTTCTTTGGGGAAAAAAGAGCGAGCTTTGTTTGTGATTGGCCAAGTTAAAAGAGGCGCGGTTATTTGGGCCAATGGGAGAGCAAGCGACGCTCGTATGGGTTTTCTAATGCAATCTGGAATAAAAATGTACATGGCAGACAAATCAAATGATAACACTTCATTAAGTTGTACGATGTGTATATAAATGAAACAATATATGGGGGTTACGATATTAAACATATTAATTTGAATTCAATTAATTAATTTGATTTCTATATTTTCGTTACCCCATATTATTGTTCATTTTATATACACATCGGTACAAGACTTAATGAGTGTTATCATTTGATTTCTGCCATGTACCAGTTTTATTATAGATTGCATTAAGAAAACCTTTTAAGGGCTCGTTCACTCGGCTTATTTGTCCGCGATTTGCCGCATCGGATTGTACGGCTGAAATCCGTCTAGAGCTCTGCCAGGAAATCGTCGTGAAAATTCCTCGCGAACGGTGCACTTATTGGAAGCGTAATTGGCCGCGTATTGCGGGCGTATTTCTGGCGGATTTTCGCGCGGATTTATTCTTGACAGTCAATTATTACACTTTTATTTTTTAATGTAACCAATCTGCACCCATATTTTTCTTTGAAGAGATTAATTTTATTTTTTTTTTTTATTTTCAAATTCAGCCGATAAAAAGCTATTTGGGACCCTGTCCACCCCTAGAAAAAAATTACATGATAATTATTGGATAAATGCATTAAATAGTCTCCACCCATGAATGATATAAAAGACTCAGATGGCAATCTTTCTGTGCAGTTTGCGCTCTGGATTATATCAGATCACTGGTTATATGTGGACTGGATTTATAGAATTTGTTGCAGCAAAAATTTGGATTATGGATCCTAATGCAAGAAGACTGCATCTTAGCAATGGGAGCTGGCGCTTTTTATTCGACTGTGTTCCAACGAAGTGGGTCGGCAGGAGAGGAGGGGATAAGTAACCTATCTTTGTGGTGTGATGGATGTGAAAGATGATGTCATGTATGTCATATTTGTATGTAATGTCAGTATGTCTATATGTATGTATGTTTGTTACATGTGAAAGGGTGCATTGTGGATGTCCCGTTGGGTCAATTGTTAATCTCAAGGGGTACTTTACATTTTGTAATGTTGGCACTATGCATTTTTTTCTGTTGGGGCAAGGAGTGTATTTGGGTGCACTGTGGCTGTTAAGGTTTGGTGTCTGTGGATGTATGGGTGTACGTGGATTTGTTACTATTTTACTTTGTGGATTTACCGGTATGGGGGACTGTGGATGTAATACTGTGGATGTTACTGTTTTTGCTGCCTGTGGATTAACTTTTTAATGTGGGCAATGTGGATGTTACTATTATTTCTCTACTGTAGTTGTTTACTGTTATGAGTGTACTGTAGCTGTTACTGTTTTGGTCAATGTAGATGTTACTGTTATGAGTGTACTGTAGCTGTTACTGTTTTGGTCAATGTAGATTTTATGTTAAGGGGTAAGATTTTGATGTGGGTGTACTGTAGCTGTTACTTTTTAAGGCGGTCAATGTAGTGTTACTGGTTTATGGGTGTACTGTAGCTGTTACTGTTTTAAGGTGGTCAATGTAGATTGTACTGTTATGGGGTAATTTTGATGTGGGTGTTACGTAGCTGTTACTGTTTTAGGCGGTTCAAGTAGATGTTACTGTTATGTGTGTACTGTAGTGTTACTGTTTTATGTGGTCATTGTTAGATTTTACTGTTATGGGGTTAAATTTGATGGTGGGTGTACTTTAGCTGTTAATGTTTTTAAGGCGGTCAATGTAGATGTTATCTGTTATGAGTGTAATGTAGCTGTTACTGTTTTAATTGGGTCATGGTAGATGTTACTGTTATGGGGGTTACTTTTGATGTTACTGTGATGGGGGTACTTTTGATGTTACTGTTAGAAAATTTACTGGCTTATGAGTGTAATGTAGCTGTTATTGATTATGAGTGTACTGTACGCTGTTACGTTTTAAATGTGGTCCAATGTAGATTTTACTGTTATGGGGGTATTTTTGATGTGGTGTGTACGTGAAGCTGTTACTGTTTTAATGTGGGTCGATGTAGATTTTACTGTTATGGGGTAATTTTGATGTGGGTGACTGTAGCTGGTACTGTTTTAAGGTGGTCCAATGTAGATTTACTGTTATGGGGTAGATTTGATTGCGTTGGGTGTATGTGTAGCTGTTATACTGTTTGCTCAATAGTAGATGTTATTGTTATGAGTGTTTACTGTAGCTGTTATGTGTAATTGGTCAATTGATGTTTCTGTTATGGGGAATTTTGATGTTAGACTGTTATGGGGTACTTTTGATGTTACTGTTATGGGTGTACTGTAGCTGTTACTGTTCTGTGTGTACTGTAGCTGTTACTGTTTTAATGTTGTCTCTTTAGATTTTACTGTTATGGGGTTAATTTTGATGTGGGTGTACTGTAGCTGTTACTGTATTTTTTTTATTAAAAGCGGTCAATGTAGATGTTACTGCTATGAGTGTACTTGTAGCTGTTACTGTTTTTATGTGGTAATTGTAGATGTTACTGTTTATGAGTACTGTAGCTGTGACTGTGTAAAAGTGAATGAATGAATGACTGTAAAAATGAATTTACATAATTCTTCTTTTCCATTTTTTTATTAGATAACGGAATGGCAAGACGCGAGAAGAATATATTGGGTGTACTAAATAATGAACTCGATACGAACGGGCCATCTTGGAAGCTGTATGGAGAATTAAGGAGGTATGCAAATTTTGCATTTCAAAGGACATTAATGTTTTTGTAAAAATGTAAAATTTTTGTTGGAATATGTGTTAAACTTAGTGGTAAACATATAGGACTATTTCGTTATTTTGTGTAAGATTGAGAGAAATGCTGTAACATGGTTTGTTTTTCAACACTAGCTTTCCAGCAAGTTTCAGTGACTTTGTACACATGGTCTCCCGGAGGCCTTTGACGATTGGTTGAAATCGTTGGAGCTGCCATCCAAAGAGAGGACACCAATCCATGAGGACATCCAATCTCTCCATCCGGAACGATGGCTGATTACGTTGCGGTTAAGTAAAAGTTTACATAATTTTTTGGGGAAACTTGATTCAGTTAGAAGCATGTAGTTCCCCAAAAAATTCTAACATTACACACACAAGCTGTAGGGTCTTTGTGTTGTGAATCAGTCCCATATGCTCTCAGGTACAAAAATAACTTACCATCTCTTTTATTTACACACTTTGCGGTACGGTTCTTTGTGTTGTATCAGTCCAACTGCTTCTCACACAAAAAGACAATACTATTTTTAAAGTTATATTAGCCTAAATAACACCTTTTTTTTTTTTTTTCCAGATTTCTGGCAACAGGGGAGAGTTATGCATCGCTGCACCTCCATCCGGGTTGGTAAATCTACCATATGCAGGAATTGTTGAGGTGCGACATGACTTGATCTGGCAACACGTGCAGCCCATCTCGATGACAAGCCCGACCCCGGAGATTTGGCTGCAGGTAGCAGCAGGGCTTTCAGTCTTTGGCCTCAAATTCCCCAACTGCATAGGCGCCGTGACGGGAAGCATATACGTGTGCTAAGCAGCCACCGCAATCAGGATCCATGTACTTCAATTAAAAAAAGTACTTTTCTGTGTCCTTATGGCGGTGGCTGATGCACCTCAGTAAGTTTGTTGCGATCGAGTCGCCCCTTGGAAGTTCTGGGGACTCCGGAGCGCTGCTGAATCGCAGTTGGGAGGCAAGTGCTGCCAAGAGCAAAGGACGCTCCCCACTTTTTTTTTTTTTTTCCCCCACCAAAACCTTTCCGGGTTTCCATCAGCAAGTCCCCTTCGTCCTGGTAGGTGATGAAGCCTTCCCATTGATGTGCAACTGCTGAGGCCTATACCGACGAAGGGGACTGGATGTACGGAAGAGAGTTTTTACACGAGGCTGAGCGGCTACAGCGCTTATGGTGGAGTGCGCCTTCGGGAATCATGGCTAGCAAGTGGAGGGGTCTTCACCACTGCATTTAGCTGGATGAGCACACGGTGGATGGAGTCGTCAAAGCAGCCTTTGACGGTCCCGACATGGAAGTGGAGACACAGGCTTTTTTTGGTGCATCTCCATCCACCTGGGGCCTCGGCCGCCCATCCAGCCGAAGTGCAGGGTGCGAGAAACCTTCACGAGCTATTTCATGTCACCCGAAGGCCAGAGTTCCATGCAAATTTGACAGTCTTAGTCAGCATCCTTCGTGGATGGATCTCCTCCGGTCAAAGGCTTCAGGACAAGGCTTGTGGCAGGACACTGGACTCTTGCTTCTGCTGCACGCCGATCCTGACTTTGCGGCTGTTGCTGCATTCTCCACAGTGGAATCCTGCTTCTGTGCACACTGATCCCTGACAAACTGCGGCTGTTTGCTGCTGCTCCAACAAGCGGGACAATGCTTCTGACGCACGCGATCCTGACAACTGCGGCTGTTGCTGCATTCTCAACAAGCGGACTCCTGCTTCTGCTGCACGCCCCGGATCCTGACAACTGCGGCTGTTGCTGCTTTCTCACAAGCGGACTCCCTGCTTCTGCTGCATGCAGATCCTGACAACTGGGCTGTTGCTGCATTTCCACAAGCGGACTCCTGCTTTTGCTGCACGCCAATACTGACAACTGCGGCTGTTGCTGCATTCTCAAAAGTGGGACTCCTGCTTCTGCTGCCACACTGATCCTGACAACTGCGGGCTGTTCTGCCATTCTCCACAAGCTGGACTCCTGCTTCTGCCTGCATCGCCGATCCTGACATCTGCGGCTGTTGCTGCATTCTCCACAACGCGGACTCCTGCTTCTGCTGCACGCGATCCTGACAACTGCGGCTGTTGCTGCATCACCACAAGCGGACTCTTGCTTCAGCTGCACGCAGATCAGCAAAGTTCTGCTAATGCTAAGGTTGTCCCAGGGGATCTTACTCTAGTTAATCAATGCTTTTCTAATAAAATAATTTTTTTCTGGGGGGCACACAAATAAAATGTTATTTGTTGCCTTGAACATTATTGTATTTCTTTATTTCTAATGTATGTTATTTGCCATTTGTGGAGATTTGTTTGTTTATGAACATATCTAGGTGGCACTTGCACCGCCCAGGAGCTTCTTTGCCATGGGCAACCCAGAAGTTAAACTTGGGGCTTGGTTGGTGTTAACAGTTGGTGACAGGGGAATCTTGTTTACTGTTCTGCGTGGCCTTGCAACCGCAAGAGCTTCCTTTGCCATTCTGCAAGAGCAGAAATAGCTAAGGAAGCTCTGCTCGTTGCATAGCAACCCGAAAAGTTAATCTTGGGTTTCAGTTGTTTACAATTTTAAATTTGGATCATCTAAAACACATTACTAAATGTCAAAGTATTTTTAATGACCCAAATTTAAAGTACAATTATGCTCGCATTAAATCAACTTAACTGTGAAGCTAAGGGACTCTGAGAAAAAAACATAAGACAATATTAAAGTTAAAAAAAAAACAATTTATTTATAATATTTTTTAAACTACCCCCCCCACACCACCCACCCATAGAACAATAAACCCCAAGATCGAAATTTTTTTAAAAAACTATATACAAAAAACCGCACCCCGTACCGTCCAAAAAAAATAAAAATAATTAGAATAATAAGAGGGGAAATCATGGGAAGGGTCAGACGCAGGCGGGAGAGAGGTTTTACAAGCTTCAGGAATACTAACAATGCTGGGCTCCGAAGATCTTAGATCCATTGGTTCTTCTTGGTAACTCCCAGCAGTGGGATGGGGCAGGAGGTGGGGTGGGTGGGAAGTGGGGGGAGGGTTGGAGGGCGGACAGAAAAATAAGGTCAGGGCGGTAGGAGTGCTGCAGGGGGAAAATGGCAGGTGCCCAAAGGGAGGAGGCTGGTCCCGGAGACCACAATACCACTGCACGAGGTGGGCGATATCCCCGGCATCCGGCATGCGTTGTCCGGTGGCGTAGACTGCCACCATGGCCGGGATTAAAGTCATAATTTGGTCCTGAGACGCTAATGGCAGAAGGCGGCAGCGTTCTGCCATTGCCAAAAAAAAAATTAGTTAAATGATCCCGACCATCGACCCGCGCTGCTGGGGAAGAAAAGCTCCTCTGCAGGGTGGAGGTTGCTTCCCTGGGAAAGGGGTTCTACGGACTGAACAGGACGTGGGAGTGGGTTTGGAAGGGTGCGGGCAGGGGGAGTGGCGGGACGCATGATGTTTGGGGTGGGCCCGGAGGGGGGGGCAGCAGCCCCAGCTGCAGCCTCACATGTGGGTGCGGCTGCAGCTGAGCTTGTTGAGGCCACTGCCCCCAAAGACACTTGGGTGTCCTCGTCGGGACCCACCCCTAGGGATCCCGCCGTTTGGTATAGGCCCCCCCCTTTTCTGTCCCGCTGGACTCCCGGGGGCGCCGCGCCCGCCCCCCCCGCTGATGTTCCTCAGGGCCGCTGGCCAGCCGACAGCTCCGGAAGGGCTAGGTTGCCGTGTTCTAAAAAATGAAAACAAAATTAGTGTTCTGTTTTTAAATATAAGTCACAAAAGCCACATAGCCAAATTGCAAACATGTATGAAAAAAAAAAAAAAAAAATTACGTCCGGAGCTGTCGTTGGGCCTGGGGGAAAAATCAGCTCCTCTGCGAAGGGGGTGGTTGCCTCCTTGGGGGGGAAAGGATCCGCTCGGCGCCTCCTTCCTCATCAGCGGACGTATCGGTCCCGCACCGTCTTCCATCTGTTTTCTCACGTCCTGTTCTGCAACAGAAATAAAAATTAAAAATTCTGAAAACATTGTTCTGTTTGGAGGGTTTGTTCACATGGCAGTAATGTCCATGTGAACATACAGTTTAGCAATGTGTGTCTAGATTTAATCAGAAAAAGAATGTGGACACGCATAGAACATTTTACAACGGTGCATTACAACATGCAAATTTTATCGTGCACACGACAGAGCTGCAAAAACTGCCTTACTTTGTGCCTGACCACTGCAACTTTTTGGGGGAAGCCAAGCACAAAAGAAAGACGTAGCAACCACTGTCGGTGTACAGCCCTGCATGTGTACAACACAGTAATAAATGTTTCAATGCATGTCTGCATCTTTCCAAGATGGATGCAAACACAATTGCTGAAATGTATGTGCACACGCACTACAGGAACCATGTGAACAAAAACTCTCCAAAACCTTCACTGTATAAATGGGCGCATAAAATATATGTCACAAAAATACAGTTGTGAATAATGTGTGGAATGGAACAGTTTATTTTACTTACGATTTTCTGTCTGGAGGTCCTGAACTGTCCATTCGGGGAATTTTTTTATTTTTTTTTAAAAATTTTTAAAATTTTTTTTTTTTTCCCCTTTTTTTTTTTTTTTTTAAAAAATTTTTTTTTTTTTTTTTTTAAAAAATTTTAAAAAAAATTAAAAAAAAATTATAAAAAATTTTTTTTTTTTAAAAAAAAAAAAAAAAAATTTTTTTTTTTTAAAAAAATTTTTAAAAAAAATTTTTTTTTTTTAAAAAAAATTTTTGTTATAAAAAAAAAAAATTTTTTTTTTTTTTTTAAAAAAAAATTTTTTTTTAAAATTTAAAAAAAATTTTTAATTTTTTTTTTTTTTTAAAAAAAAAAAATTTTTTTAAAAAAATTTTAAAATTATTTTTTTTGGGGAAAAAAAAATTTTTTTTAAAAAAAAAAATTTTTTTAAAAAAAAAAAAATTTAAAAAAAAATTTTTAAAATTTTTTAAAAAATTTTTTTTTAAAAAAAAAAAATTTTTTTTTTAAAAAAAATTTTTTTAAATAAAAAAAAAAAAAAAAAATTTTTAAAAATTTTTAAAAAATTAAAAAAAAATTTTTTTGGTTTTTAAAAAAAATTTTTTAAAAAAAAAAATTTTTAAAAAAAAATTTTTTAAATATTTTTAAAATTTTTTTTAAAAAAAAATTTTTGGTTAAAAAAAAAAAAAATTTTTAAAAATTTAAAAAAATTTTTTAAAAATTTTTTTAAAAAAAAAAAATTTTTTTTTTAAAAATTTAAAAAAAAAAAAAATTTTTTTTTTTTTAAAAAAAAAATTTTTTTTTTAAAAAAAAAAAATTTTTTTTTTTTAAAAAAAATAAAAAAAAATTTTTTTAAAAAAAATTTTTTTTTTTTTAAAAAAAAAAAAATTTTAAAAATTTTTTTTTAAAAATTTTTTTTTTTTTTTTTTAAAAAAATTTTTTTTTTTCCCCTTTTTTAAAAAAAAAAAAAATTTTTTTTTTAAAAATTTTTTTTTTAAATAAAAAAAAACAAAAAATTTTTTATCTGTATGTGCTTGTTTTTTTACAAAATGTTTTTCTTTTAAAGCAACAGGCACATGGCAGCCAAAAAATTTTGGGGGAAAAAATATCTGATACCAATACAAAAGTGTCATAAGTGTCACAAAAAAATCAAAATCAAGAGTTTCCCTAACTACTAAGACAGATTATCCCCTGCATATACAATACGGGGGGAGATTTTTTTTTGACCTTTTTGGCACCCCTTCAAAAAACTTTTCACAACAAGGGATACCAATTTGGCATGCGCCTGCTAACCCCCTACCCCTTCCCCCCCTTTAGAAATATTTACGAAAAATTTTAAAAAAGAGCCCAAACACAAAGGGATATTGCAGTGCAGTGCAAAAGTGAAAGGGAAATTTCAATATACCATGCAAACAAAAAATTATATTTTAACCATGTTTTTTCTTCATGGAGCTGCAGTGCCCTGAAAAATGCATTTAATTTGTTTCCCGGGAGGTCTGCCCCCCCCCCCCCCCCCCTTTTTAAGTTTCCCCTCACACACGTAATTGCAGGAGCACTTAATGCCCCAAATTTTGGGTGTGTGAAAAATACCCCAAATTTTTTTAAAGACTTACCCTCGGGGTATCAGGGGCCCCTACGTCCAACCTCATGCGGCAGTATGTGGGTCTCCGGGACATGTTTCTGGTGAAATATTTTGTCCTCCTCTCCTTTGGGCGTGCAAGTGGCTTTGTGAGGAAATTTTTGCTGGGACAAATCATATTCAAACTTTGTTCCCCCTTCCCCCCAAAAAATTTAAACAAAAAACCAAGGGCAAATTTCAGGACTCAGATGACCTTTTAAATTGAACTCTGAACGGATTCCCGGCGTTTTCCGCGGCAAATACGCGCCACACAAGTGTGCCGCGTACTCTGGACTGATTTGCGACGGAATTAAGTGACATGTGCATTGTTTTTCGGTCCGGATTGTCGCCATCAATCCGCGGCGGCAATCCGGCACGGAAATACGTGTCGTGTGAACGACGAGCCGTATTTTCAATTGAAATCAATAGAAAATGGGCTGTTACTTATTTCTGACTGATTTGCCGACGGATTTCAGCCGTACAATCCGTCGGCATATCCGCGGACAAATAAGACGTGTGAACGAGGCCTAAGAGCGTCGCTCGCTCTCCCATTGGCCCAAATAACCGCGTCTCTTTTAACTTGGCCAATCACAAACAGAGCTCGCTCTGCATTTCTTTTCCCCATAGAACTCTATGAGAAGGTAGCTCACCCGCTGATTGGCTAAGTTGGAAGAGCCCCTCTTCCCCCCAACCAATCACAGTACTAGAATATTTCCCATAGACAGTAATAACTTTTAGGGCGCCCTTCTATCGCACCCTTCTTTCTCCACTCAAAATAGACGCACTACATATGATTGGTGGATTCATATCTGCCACCTGGTCTCAACCAATCAGCTCTTTTCTGCCTTTTTTACTGTATTTTGAACTGTCCCTCCTTTTCATTTGATTGGTTAATAATTCTCCATAGGTTATAATGGGTCACTGTTGCTCCTATTCTTATTGGTTGGTCTCTGCCGACCAATGAGAAGAGCTTAAAGAATTTGAATTACTGTATTTCCCGGCAATTCTCTATATCGCAATTCCTGATGTAGCGCCGGTCTCGGCGACGAACGTGTTGTTAGGGATTTGATTGATTTATGTTTATAGAAGGTTTCAGCTCTTTTTCAGATAATATTTTACACCTAATAAAAATTATTTTTTTAATCATACTCCATGCCGTACGGCGCTGAGAGCCGAGATTTCATTACCCCGATCTGGCCATAGACTACAATGGGACAAAGTAGCTTACGCTCTGGTTGGCCGAGATAGCCAAGCTCCCGCTAGCTCAACCAATCAGCTATTTTCTGCATTTTTACTGTATTTTGAACTGTCCCGCCTTTGAATTTGATTGGTCAATACTTCTCCATAGGTTATAATGGTTCACTCCTATTCTGATTGGCTGGTGTCTGCCGACCAATGAGAAGCGCTTACAGAATTTGAATTACTGTATTTCCCGGCAATGTCCAAGATCCTAATTCCTGATGTTGCGCCGTTCTAGATTTTTGGAAAGTTATTTTTAATTTTTTTTTAAAGGTTTGAGCTCTTTTTCTGATAATGTTTTACTCCTAATAAAAGCGATTTTTTTTTTAATCATACTCCATGCCGCACGGAGCTGAGAGCCGAGATGGATTTCTTTTGCGATCCTCTATATGTTTCCTCTCATGTTACGTTCACACTTCACTTCGCCTCCTCCGGCTCGTTTAGACCAACTTCAACTAGGTCTGCCTGTCGGGGCTGACGAGCGTTGCAATGCGCCGCACTTTGCCGACCCGCGATCATACATGCCTCAGAGTTTTTGAATATGCCGCATCCCGCCCCAGAACGCCCACACCGCGCCCATTACACGCCCCTTTATGTTAGGCGCAGCCGAAAGTGGCGAAGGCTGCGCCTAACATTGCATCCCTGCGTCCGACAGGGGATTCGGATCGGTGAGGCGCCGTTTTCGCCAGAAAACAGGCGCAACTCCCGATCATACATGTCGTCCTATATCTTTTGATTGACTGCAGCAGTCATGTGACACTGGCCAACATCAGCATTTGGAAGTGAAGGCTCTAAACAGTGACATTGTGCGGTGTTCCTTGACCACTACAGACAATAAGAGGATACAATGCACACAAGCCGGCAACCAGGAGCCATCAGACCACAGGATACCAAGGGGCGCACAGGCAGATGGACTTCTGGGTTAACAGACTTAGAACCATACATTAACTTAAAGAGGTACTGCCATCAAAAGGAGTATTTTTGTTAAAACCAATATTTCTGAAAAACTTTTTTATTTAACATTTTCGACAGTTTTTTATTTTGACAGTCCTATGTAAATAAAAATTACATATAACATATTGTCTAGCTGAAAGAGAACACTTTTGTTTGGCAGGGCAGATTAATCCTACTTTACTTACAGCTGCTACTTATCTCTATATAGTCTCATTAGAAATAGTAGGAAGTGACATAATGATTGCTCTATGGTTCTCTCCACAGGGATAGATAAGAATATACTAGACCATTAGCAATACATAAAAAGCAAAATAGTGTAATCTGTTTCTGTTCTGAGGAGAAATGGTTTCTTCACACTTATCAGGTTATTACTGATAATATCCACACTTCTCAGACCAGAGACGACCATTAAGCATTCCTCTCACTGCCGTGCTATCAGAGCTCAGAGACGGGAAGTCAGAGAGAGGAATGTATATAGGAGAACTTCAAAAATGTATATAAAAAACAACTACCCAATATGAAAAAAAAAATGTAATAGTTACATATTAAGGGACACATGTCTAGGGCTAAAACTCACTTTGTTGCCCACAGCAACCAATCAGCGCGCCCCTCTCATTTCATATAGTGCTCTGGAAAAATGAAAGGGGAGCTTTGATTGGTTGTTATCGGCAACAAAGTGAGTTTTAGACCTAGACAGTTTTCATACATGTGGCCCTAATTGTCAATATGTGAAAAGAAAAACATAGATGGTAGTGTCCCTTTAAAAAAGGGGAAGTGGATATCCCCTTTAAGGTATTATTTCTCTTAATGTAACATAAGACTGCAGGAACTGTCGATATAGCACCATCTCAATCATAAAGTAAAACTCCAAGGATTTGCCTAAAAAATAAGCTCACTCTAAATACTCACAACTTATACAGAATAGTTCTGGAATTAAAGTTTAAATTTAGGAAGTATCTTAATCGTATGGTACTTCTTAGTAGCCACATTGGATGTGATCACACTTAAAACAATGGCTCTTTAGAGCCATTGATTTCTTTTCCTTTGGATCAAATAGCCAAGCCTCAGTAAAGTTGAACTTGATGGACCTCTATGTAATCTTAGTGTAATCTTCTGTAAGACTATGTCCACACTGCACAGGAAATGATCGTATCTTCGGCACTTTTCGTTTTTTAAAAGCGCCGAATATACGATCATTCCTGCTGCTCCATAGACGGCAATAGGAAAGACGAGCTGCAGTCTACACAGCTTGTCTCTTTTATGCCCGTCTTTCGGCAGCGGCGTATTATACAACATGTTTTATAATACGTCGGCGCTTCTCGTTTTCTTGCCATCTTCCTATACAATACTATTGTATGGGCGACGTCAGGAAAATGAGAAGCGACCGCGGTTTTTAAACAAAGCGTGACAAAAACCGTGGTCCTGCATCAGAGAAAAAACGTCCGCCAAACAACATTTATGTAAATTAAAGTTTCATGAACCCATACCTGTCTCACTGTATCAGTCTGAGTTACATGAATTATATGAATTACAAGCTGCCTATTCGGCTGGTCTCATGATCTTACATCAGAGAGTTTTCTATGTGACACTATTTCATAAGTAGAGATGTAGCAGAGCTGGATTTGTCATTGAATTGTTTCTTTTGTGCAGTGTATTAAGATTACTCACTAGGGTTACAGGAACCTCTATGAAAATATCATAATGAGTTGTAAAAAATTACAAACCCAACTCTCTCACAGTGACAATTTATCTCTGCTTCAGCTGTATCTCAATAGTGGGATGTGAATGGTTAAATCAGGAGTCATCCAAGAGGCAGAGCCATTGTGGCCTTAGTAACCATTGATTATGCAGTACAATACATCAATATTTCATATATATGCAGAGCAGTGTAAAAACATTACATCAAATGGTAATTAGAACAGGGGAGGTATGATGGAGGTCAATATGAACGATAAAGGACAACGAAGAGGAGGTTGCTATTTTTTGTCAGTCAGAGGTTAGTAGGTTAGTAGAGCCTGGTCATCTGTATTAGCAAAGGAGACCATCAGGAAGTGGTTGTACCATGTATGTGCAGCAAAGATAAGCATAGCAGTATAAAAAATAGGCTGAAATCTATGTGTAGAGATAAGAAATTCACCATTGATTGAAGATCGCTGACATCTATGCATTGTCTCTATATTTGTGCTTTGTGTTCACAGAACCTTCAGATACCCCAGATGTGGCCTGCTAACAGGACACTCTGGCCCATTTATATGAGACATAATATACAACAAGCGAAGGTGCACAATAACTGCTTCATGTAAATAGGCGAACAAGCTGAATGATTAGCGATAAAACAGATCACGTGAATGATCGTTTATGCAAATGTGAAAATAATCATTGTGATTATGTGAAGATGAGCCATTTGATTGATAGCTGACACGTCACATCTTTAAGTAGGCAACTAAATTCTAAATTCAAAATGATTATTCATAAGATGATATGTGCAAATGCTTTACTGTAAGCACTAATGTATTGCTGAAAAAGTGATCATATTGAAGATTTTCATAGGGCATGTATACTTATTTTTTTACAAACTCTAGCTAACTATTGATACATATTATTTTTGCACCTGTTTCTATCTTCTTGTTTTATATTTTTTTTATTATAATTTGCTACACATTAAGGGGGCGGCCATTTTGCCTGAGCTATTTCAAAATTTAGAAATGTGCTTTACAGCAGCTAATTGGTTTGGGGTCATTCTCTGTGACCCATGAAGCTGTAGCCTTCACCTATTGTGCACGGAGGATCCTGTTTTATCTATACATTAGTGTCACCTTTCATTGTAATGGGGCTGGTGATAATGAGGAGACTACATAGAAGTGATCTCTACAGAGCAGGAAGCATTAGTTTTAGTTTTAGTGGCCAAGGTGAAAATGGCAGGATTTCAGGAATTAAAAAGTAAAAAATAGAAAGACATGGGGAAAAAATCACCCAAAATTAAGGGCCTCATGTATGAAAACTGTCTAGGTATAAGACTTTCTTTGTTGCCTTTAGCAATCAGAGCTCCTCTTTCATTTCATATTGTACTCTGAAAAAAACGAAAGAGGAGCTCTGATTGGTTGCTACAGGCAACAAAGAAAGTCTTAGACCTAGACAGTTTTCATATATGTGGCACCTATGTGAAATGTAAAAATTGTACTTTAACCATGTCTGATAAAACTTTCATTTTTAAATGAATATCTGCTCATGTGATTAGGCCTTAAGACTAGAGAACCTGTTTTTATTTATTTTTTTAAATTAACTATTATATACTTAGTAATTAGTATTAAGAGCCATGGACCGAAATAAAAGTAAAATCATAAATGTAGTACATGCAGAAAAGTAATTCTGTCTGTACTAATAAAACACTACACTGTGCATCTTGACAAATTTTATGCGACCTTTGTGCTTTGAGATTTCTACAACATCAAAAACAGGTTTTAATGTCCTTAACTAAAGGACATATCCCATAATAATTGGTAAAGTCTACAAATTCTAGATAGCTACTACTTTGGGACAAGTGATATGAAAGATACACAGATAGCTCTTGGAAGTACTAATCAGTAAAGGCCATGGACTAGGTTCACGTGTGTAAATAAGCAAGATTTCTTTTCTTTCTTTATAATTCAGGATATAAACATTCTTCTATTTTTCTCTCTTTCTTGGATATTCAAGATATAAAAAAAAATGTTTGTATCTGGATCAAATCATATGATGAGATATTTTAAATTAATCAAGACAAGAAACTCCACTAAGTTTAAACCGGATGAACATTCTATTGCATTTTCTTTGGTGGAAGAGAATGGTTGTAAATGCAATTCGTATAATATAATATCTTTATTAATAAATGTAAAGTAAAATAGACAGAAGAGATTGATGAATGCATTAATGATGTAGATAAGCAGAGAAACCTATAAATAACCTAAGTTGAATCTAACTCATTGCAAGTCTCATCAATGTCTAAAAGCAAGAACTGAAGAGCTTGTTGATCATCAATGTCAACACGAAGGTGGAAATCTGAAATTGGCCATATACATTACATAAATGTTGGCTGGTCCCATTAATTTCATTAAGGCTAGCTGACAGTAGTAAGTGTGAAAGCCAACTGTACTGCACATTACTGGCAAGAGATGTAGTTCCCGTACGGATCTGTAAATGTGTCAGCTGCAACTTACAGTTAATACCCTTCTGCCAAGATAACTCCAGTCCTGACCACTTAACCCTTTAGATGCTATAGTTAGTACTGACCACGGCATCTTAGCAGTTTAACAGAAAGAGTTGGCTCTCATTTTAAGCCCATCAGTGTCCTTGCAATATAGTCATGACGTGTGGATTTTTGCCATGGCAGCAGAGGCCTAATGACTAGACAATATTACACTGCTACTTCAACAAAGCAGAAGCATTGCAGTATAGCACGTAATGATCACAGGATTGTAGGGTCACTTCCTAGCAAAAAAAATATTGAAAAGTTAAAGTATACTGAAAAGAATCCCAAATGAGAAATAAAACTTTTATTTTTCATTTACACAATGTTTTGTTGTTGCAAATAAATACAATTAATAAAATAAACTGTACTATGTATTGCTTCACTGGTAACAGACCTTGCTATTCCCCATCATGGGAAATGCAGTAAAAAATAAACCAAAAAATCAGCAATTCTGGCATTGTTTCTAAGCCATTTCACTTCTCAAAATCCTACAAAGTAATCAAAAAGTCAAAAGAGAGCCAATGAAAACTGCAAGTCATCGCACAAAAATCAAGTAAAGATTTTGCTACCATGTAGCAATGTTTAGCTTGAGAGTGAATTCATGTTAAAACATTTGCAGACGAACAGAAAAATAAAAGTGTTGTCAAGTTATAATAATCATGAAAAAAATATATATAAATTTGGCATTGCAATAATCATCATGACACACAATAACACAGGAAATAACAGAATAACACACAATATAACATGCTTACACAAAGAATAAGAAACAGAATCAAATGTAAACACACAGAATTCATTTCTCGGATTATTCACACCACAGTGTAAACCCTGACAAATGTCAGAATGGATTTTTTTTCCGTTGCCCTCCAAAAAAATTTAAAATTAGTCAGATACCCTTTTTGTACCCCCTATAAAAGTACCATTAAAATACAACTCATTCAACACAAAACTGCAAGAACAATAGAAAAATAAACAGGGCCCAAACTAGGTTGCTTTTTCAATGTGTTTATGGTCTTATTATATTTGCAAAAAGGAATTTATCTTCTCTGCAAATTATGAGCAGTCTCGAGGTTGCTTCCTTGTGTTTAATATTTGTAGTATTTCTGTACCTGCTCGCACCATGTTGCTGAAGCAGTAATTCCTGACTAGTGACCATTACATGTCATTAAGAGTGAGAGCAGAGAATGCTAAAGTGTAGAACAATTAAAGATGGTGCATTTGGGAAAGAGTTTGAAGCTGTATATCAATACCATTGTTCTGCATCAGTGACACGCTACATGCAAGCTTCTTTCAACAGCTTGCTGAACAAAGCTCATAAAGTACATAAAAGATGACATACCTAAGGGCTAACAGTAAGAAAATACAGAAAGCAGCAGAGAACAATCTTGTCTGTGCATAGTCAATGTAGGGTCATTCTCAAAAAGAAATAAAATCATAGTTCAAAAATAATCTAATATAAAGTATATATCCTCTAATGTTTGCAACATACAAATAGAAGCACCCAGTGCCAGCATGTCTTTAAGATGTATGGAAATGAGCGCTATCTTATTCTCTGTTGTTTTATACTGGATATGAAAGGGAATTGATTCTAATTCATCTTTTTCATGAAATACCAGTACTATTAAAATCAATTGAATCCCTTCCCTGTGTCCACAGGAAATGTAGACTTCTGCATATTTATCTTCTTGGTCTTCCACTGTTAATTTGTATGATTGTAATGTTTATACTGATATAGTAGAAAATATGGCCTCTACAGATCACATTATGGTGTAATAAATTTACTACAAAGATAAATTATTGTGATATTTACTAAGATGGATTCTGTCACTGCCGTTTATTGACATTCTCATTCTCTATTTATAGGTGAAAAGCTTCTAATTGCAGGGCTTTCTTTCCTAATATATCTACACCATATTTGAATAACTAAATTATATTAAATTTATGTTTTTAAGATTTATGTATAGGGTGGTACTATGTTAGGCTCATTTATGTATTACAGGGCCCTATATCACTTCCATATGCAACTCATTTCAAAAATGGCCCTGCTATAAAGTGAGACACCATATGGAGGCACATTAAGTCCCTATGACCTTAGCTTACTACGCTACAAAGACTGCATGATGCCTGAAAGTGATAGATCCTTTGAACTAAAGGAGCTAAAAATACATGTGGGGCTGATAATTACACAAACCAAATTTTCAAGAATAAAATAAATTAAAATTCACAGGATAATAATGTAACCCTAAACACAAAAGCACACCTTTATGGAGTAATCACCCCCTGCACTCATTTAATACCTAAGCTATCTAAAGAACTTAAGAGCATTACATACAAAATGCAATGGGTAGACCAGATGGACACAATGGGTTTTTTCGCCTACCAAATTTTATGTTATATCAGCAGTAATAAAATTACTATAATTTAACATCCAACACTCTACTGTATTAGACAGTATTATTTTCTTGGATTTATCCAAATGTATCTCTTCTCAGTGTCTTGATAAAACACCAATTTCTAGGTAGACAAACTGTGTCAATGCGGTCAAGCATATCCTGATGTAAAACATACATAAATAAAAGGAGATACAAATAAAGCGTTACATAGCAGCTCCTTGTAGATAAATGCTATACGGCCATTTCTTTCTTCACCTATTTATAGAATCCTGAAAGAGGTGACTTTCTGCATACCAATGTGACGGTTTCTTATAGAAAGCAATTATACAGCTGAGCTCTGCTTATGGGTTGCTCTGCTTGTCGAAAGAGCGAGAAGGTGTAAACATAGGCATTTTTCAGCGCCATGGATCGATATTGCATTAATGACTTTCAGCTGACCCTTAGCCCTACAGAAATACCAATAGCAAAGTAGTGCATCTTGCATTCTCCAATGGCCGCCTAGCTTAAGCTTCCAATTTTGCAATCGATCAAAAGTCATCTTTGTGAATAAAGCTTGAAATTTCAAAGCATCAGCAAGCAATTTTTAAAGGTCAGGTAAAGGTTTGTGTTTTGTTTGACCTGTGGTTTTATTTTGCTGCATGTTTCTTTGTAACCACTAAAAGTAGTAGGAAAAAATAAAGGTGTTTTTTTTTTCCCAATGTATTTTTAGTAAGCCTTTGGGCATTTTCACTGTCCCTAAAAGAACACGGTTGCATGGCAACCTTGCAGTTGCCATGGAGACTTCATGTGTAAGCAGCTGCTGAAATCAGCATTAACTCCAGGCTTGCAGGTTTTTCATTCCATTACATAGTGAAGAGAAAACACATAGGACAACACATTTCTACAAAGGGAAGTCACCTAGATAATGTCACACACAAACATATGTTTCAAAATGATTCTTTCCACTGTTTTATTACTGCAATTACAGCAGAGCTAAGATTACAGAATTATAGCTTTTTCATTTGCCTTGGTTGACAATGTTTCACATTCATTAAAGTTATGTATAAATTGCATTCCTCTACAGTCAATGCTTCCAGTATGAGTTCTCCTCATCCTTTGGGCCATCTTCAATTATATACAATTTAGATGCACTTTATCAAATGGATACACAATGGAATCCTTAGGGAAAAAAAGAAAAAACATTGTGCGGTTCAGTCCGGTAGGCACGCTGACCCCTTCACATACAGTAAACCAACATAATGTTATTAATCCTTCATGTTCTCTAGCTTATGTTTATTTTATTTATTTCCTGTTCACGGTAGATCCAATACCCCAAATGCACATATGATGAATGTCAATCCACTCCAAAAATGTGCAGGGAGTAAATATTGAATAGAAACAAAATATTAAAATATTACTCTATTAAATGCATAACTACATAAATCATGCAAAATAAAAATTAGTCTTAAATGGCTACATAGCCAGACAAAAAAACATGATAAAATAACACATCAAAAGATACAGGCTGGTGAGTGGTTCCGGCAAGATAAATGTGTCAATATGCAGTATAACCTTGACACAACCCCAAACACATGATACTCTAGTAAGTGATTTCCAGATGCTGATTTATGTTTCTTTCCTTTCTTTGATCAATTTTTGGTAAATGCACTTGCTTTTGTATTTTATGTTTAGTAATGTTGCATTAACTTGCACTAGAGTATCACATGTTTGGGGGTGTGACACCAGTCACAGTGATTATGAGGAGCAGTATGTTATGGAGTAGAAGGAGCTGAGCAGATTGACATATAGGGCGACATGTATGAAGGAAAGCACGTCACAGTGAATAGTCGAGTCTCATTTTCAGTGTATAATGCGCCTGATCTATGAAAGTAGTCTTTGTGTGTTTATAAATGGTGTGTTAAGGTCAACGCTCCTAGCCTATGTGTTAGGCGCATTACGGAACTTAGGCGCATTAATAATGCACCTAACATGTATAAAGGTTATAGAATAGCATGTCAGTGAATAGAAACTATGGTACTGATCCTGCTTGGAGGACCACAGGTCCCAGCAAAACTTGTGCTGTGCTGGCTCTTGCTGTATGTAGAGTAAAGGGTGAGAGCAGCAAAACTAAATTTCAAATTTAATTTCAAATTTAAATAATTTCAAATAATGTAGTCAAAATTTAAAATATAAAAATCTGAACAACATAATCAGTGGGTTATTTAATGTAAAATTAGTTTAAGATTCTATGAATTTGAAATACATTTTATTGGAGATATTTCTATATTTTGGGGACGATCTATATTTTTATATTAATTTTATATGATCATATATGATCACATTTTTCATTAAATTTAAATTTTATACAGTTTGATAATTATAATAAATTACTTTTTATTATTGTACTGGTGTAAGTTGAGAAATATAGGACATTTTTGCCCATTGCAGCAAATCTAGCTCCACTTCGACTCCTCAGGTTCAGGCAGACCACATTGAAATAGGTCTGCTAGTCAGAGCAGTAATGCGCCTAGTTTTGCCGAACCACATTCACATATACACTCACCGGCCACTTTATTAGGTACATCTGTCCAACTGCTCGTTAACACTTAATTTCTAATCAGCCAATCACATGGCGGCAACTCAGTGCATTTAGGCATGTAGACATGGTCAAGACCAGGCATCCTCAAACTGCGGCCCTCCAGCTGTTTGGAAACTACAACTCCCATCATGCATTTATATAGTCTATAACATTGGAAATGATGGGAAGTGTAGTTTCCCAACAGCTGGAGGGCCGCCGTTTGAGGATGCCTGGTCAAGACAATCTCCTGCAGTTCAAACCGAGCATCAGTATGGGGAAGAAAGGTGATTTGAGAGCCTTTGAACGTGGCATGGTTGTTGGTGCCAGAAGGGCTGGTCTGAGTATTTCAGAAACTGCTGATCTCCTGGGATTTTCACGCACAACCATCTCGAGGGTTTACAGAGAATGGTCCAAAAAAGAAAAAACATCCAGTGAGCGGCAGTCCTGTGGGCAGAAATGCCTTGTTGATGCCAGAGGTCAAAGGAGAATGGGCAGACTGGTTCGAGCTGATAGAAAGGCAACAGTGACTCAAATAGCCACCCGTTACAACCAAGGTAGGCAAAGGAGCATCTCTGAACGCACAGTACGGCGAACTTTGAGGCAGATGGGCTACAGCAGCAGAAGACCACACCGGGTGCCACTCCTTTCAGCTAAGAACAGGAAACTGAGGCTCCAATTTGCCCAAGCTCATCGAAATTGGACAGTAGAAGATTGGAAAAACGTTGCCTGGTCTGATGAGTCTCGATTTCTGCTGCGACATTCGGATGGTAGGGTCAGAATTTGGTGTCAACAACATGAAAGCATGGATCCATCCTGCCTTGTATCAACGGTTCAGGCTGGTGGTGGTGGTGTCATGGTGTGGGGAATATTTTCTTGGCACTCTTTGGGCCCCTTGGTACCAATTGAGCATCGTTGCAACACCTTGTGGAATCTATGCCACGAAGAATTGAGGCAGTTCTGAAGGCAAAAGGGGGTCCAACCCGTTACTAGCATGGTGTACCTAATAAAGTGGCCGGTGAGTATATATTACGACTGTAGTACGACATGCCTCCATAATGCCCCCAGAACGCCCCCAGAACATCCCCTCATGTTAGGCACATTAGAAAGTGTCGAGCCTTACGAACAATGCACCTAACACATACGTTAGGCGCATTAGACATCGTAACCGGCTAAGTTAGGTGCATTGTATCCCAGAAAAAGGGTGAAAAACGCTCTCATACATGTTGCCCATAGTTTTATTTTGAGTCAGCAAAACTTGTAATTTATTCATCTAATTCACTGCTTTTCCTAGGTTAAGGAGCACAGTGGGTGGTCTTATCAGTGATTGACAGCCTTCCTTGGATGAGTGTGTGTACAGAGATACCTGTAAGGCTATGTCTGCACAGCACAGGAATACCGGCGGTTTCAGTATTTTGAATCCGCTGAAAATCTTACTGTAACCTGTTCTGCATAAACAGCAATGAAAAACCCATGCTGGAGTCTATATTAAAAATCCGGCAAAATCTGCAAACGGTTCGGGAGTCCCACAGTTTGCCATCGGTTTCCCATACATTCAATTATACGGGCCGACAGCATAAACTAAAACCGACTGTGGTTTTTGCGCAAATCAGCGGCAAAAACCATGGTCCTGCATAGGTCAAAATGCTGTCAGCTTTCCGACGTATTTTGTCCTATGCTGTGTGCACTTAGCTTTAGTCACTGATTAGACCCCTTTCTGGACTTAACTCAAAGTAAGCATTAAAGGGGTTGTCTCTCTACAATGATTGGGTTTTAATTAAAAGAACTTTAAAAAACAAGCAGCTTTGCAATATATGTTCATTACAAATGTCCTACTGATTTTGAGTTATCCCTGGTAGTAGGAGTGCATCAGCTCCTCAAATCACTATAGCAGCCGACCTGTTGATCTTTATCTCACTGGCTGTCTGTGCTGATGACTCATCTGTTTCTGAATACAGGTTGGAGCACAGAGCCCCTCCCGCATGGTATGTGATGCTTCTGTATTGGAGGGAGGGCGAGGGCTCTGGCTTTGGTGTCTGTGTAGCTGGATTAACCCTGTGTGTGCCTGCTCCCTCCTGCCTTCTACACAGATTGAGGAGAGCAGAGGTGAAGCTGATCTGTGGTCAGTACGATGTGACAGCAGTGAAGTGTGTTACTATAATCATGATGTGTCTGTGGAGCTCTGACTATACTAATAGAACAGATCAGGGAGGCATGTGAACGGTTCATATCCCTCCCTGCTCTGCTGTATTAGTGACACATCCTGATTATAGTAACACACTTCACAGCTGCCCTGTGTCTGTTCTGACAGGGTTTGTTTGTTGTTGCTGGAGATGTCCCTGGAGATTTGTATGCTAAGCAGGGGGTATAGGAACACTTACATCCCCCCTGCTCTGCTATTAGCATACACAGCTTCACAGACCTCTCCACACTCATAGATCAGCCCTCTCCTGTCTCCTGACTCTGTGGAGCTGACAGTGCAGCTGATCCAGCAGTGAGCAGCCGGCAGCAGACCTAGGCAGGCACACACAGGGTTAACCCTGGCAGCAAACCCCCTCGCCCTCCCCCTGCTGTATAGAAGTTACTGCAGTCAGAGGAGGAGAGCTGTCTGTGTGCTGAGGGGAGGGGGGGAGAGGGAGGAGAAGAGGCAGACAAGAAGCATGCCCCTGAATTCAGTGTGTCTGGCAGCATAAGATTTTTGAAGTAGGCTGAAAGCCTGTAGTGAGACAACTCCTTTCAGTTAAATGAACCAATTACAATTTCTACGGAATTTTTCCAAACAAAACTTTATATTAGTCTGTTCTGATGCCCACAGATCAGATTGTATGTGTTGATGTGTTTTCAATCATGTTTTCTTGCCTGACTAAGCACATAATGGTGTCTCATTTTCATTTTGAACATTTTATATACTTATAAATTTAATAAAGTATTTGATTATTTCTATTAATTATTTACTCTTTGAACTTTTTGTGTTGGGTTAATATTTCATTGATTCAGTCGAACCGAAGAGAGAAGCTTCTTTCCCAGTCTAAATAGGTCAATTCACCACATACTGTAATTGGTACAGTAAAATATAAAGGATATTAATGATGTAGTAGTGCTGAGTGCAGCAATTTAAATGCTTGGTGCAGAGTTCCTTTTTGCTCAAGACACTACAGTTAAGGGCAACTGACAAACACAGTTCTGTAGCATCTATGTGTGCTACTTAGCATCTAAAAATGTCACTGCTTATTTAAAATGCAGTGTCTAAGTTTTAACTAAATGAACACAAAAAAGATAACGTAAAAAAAATTCTAAGCAAATTGAAGGAGATCTGGACTAGGTTGTCATATATACTTCTTTATTATATACTTCTTTATTATATGCTTATTGACTAGGAGCTAGTGTAGTAGTGTTAAGAGTACATGTGTAATCTCTATTGTTGCATAGCATCCCTAATGTGAGCTGAGCAATATAGCAAAGCCGTCTTGCTCTTAATTAGTTGTAGGCTCAAATCTCATGAATACAACATACTATTATTGAAAGAAACATGACTTCCATGCAGACAATGTTCAAGGAGAATGACTGTGCATAAGCTAAAGCTGAGACAGAATTGGACTGTACAGTGTGATCTAAAAACACAACTATGTTGGGCAGTTTATGTAAAACCTTAAAAAAAAACCTGAATAAAGTCCCCCATACACATTAGACAATGCTTTTGCCGGGGCCTGCCAACTGTCTAATGTGCCCTCTTGAATCTGATGTTAAGAGAGATAGGGATTGAGCATGTTAAATTTAGACCCTATTGTTACTCAAATACCTCTATGTTAGGTTCCAGAGCAGTGCAACCAAATCTGTCATAATATTCAAGTTTGGGATGTGCTGAACTAAAATACCCAAAAAGTCTGAACAGGGAAACTTCTGCTTGTGTTTTCTGGCCTCTAGATTTAGAGGTTAGGGTTCGACAAACTCTAACCTTAAGGGGTTTTCTCATCACAAGCTTTCACAGACTTGAGCTGTTTCTGTCTGTTACAGCTTCAAATCCAGGGGCGGATCTCTCCTCACTGAAGACTATTGACATCATCATTCTGTGTGAGCAGTGGAAGGGAGAGGATGTCACAGCTTTGCAGACTTCTTGCAATGGTTCTAATGTCTGCAGAGCTGTCAACTCCCTCCACAAGCTCCTTGTAACCAGAATACCTGCATTGCTGTAAACAGTTATACATACAGCCTGAACTGATGAAACAAATGTGAGGAATGCAAACTGCACCATCCCCCTCTGCTATCAGGCAGGAGGACGAGGGGAACAGAGTGTATAAGGCTGTGTGATATGGATGTATTATATAGGGGGAGAGGGAATCTAGCAGCTAGAGACTCCATAATTGCCCACATACAGCTTGGACATGAGCATAGAGAAGCTCAGGCAGCTTTTATTATATGGCCAGCACCCAGCACAGAAAGCTGTTTCACTTTCATTTTCCACAGCTCTGAGGGGAGTAAGTACAGAGTGCAGGCAGCCAATCACAGCACAGGGGGCATGTTCCATCCAGGGTGCATGTCCCAACAGGCTGAATGAAATATCAGTCAGCCATTCACAGAAAATGGGGTGTGACCCAACCTCAAGCGGCAGTTTTAGTTATAGAACACACAAATGATTTAGGTAATGCAAACCAATTGCAAAAGTGCTTATTTTTACTGTCCCCATCATTAGAGATATGATACTTGTAGCGAGAAAACCCCTTTAACCCATATGTCCTCCAGATGTGCCATAGGGTTAGGGTTCTTGACCCGAATCCGAAGCACAACACTATCCAACACCTGGTCCTAAGAGTAAATCAGCTTCCAGAGTAACAGAGGGACCCAGCAGCAGTTTTCTCTACTCTCCCCATTAAAGGAGTTGTCTCCCTACAGAGTTTCATAGGATGCATGAATGAAATACTCTGTCACTTCCTGGTTCAGACTGACTAATTTGCATACAGCTCAGTGGTGTATTCAATGCTGTGCTTTCAGTTGCAAATTAGTTCAGATTAGCTCAGAAGCTTCTTGGAAACTACAAGCAGGACTTTTTATCTGATCCCTGAAACAAAAGCCCTAATTAGAGCTGTTTACTTTAGATAAATCAAGCTTTTTACTGCTGCTCAGCACAGAGGCTGCTGCGACCTGTGTGATGACATCACTCACTGCTATCACATAGAACAAACAGCAGGGGGGAGAGATGTACACAGGTCGGTTACTGAGGGAACTGAAATAGCCAGGGAGGTGATTAATTCACTTGTATCTCCTTAACAAAAACAGATGAACAAAGCAATATATTTGGAAAATGTCTTCATTTTGTGTTCCCTACAATTTGAAAGCTATTCTTTGTAGCGAGACAACCCCTTTAAGAACAAATATATGCCTGACTCAGCATTTATATGGGGGAGTTGTGTGAAATAAGCTGGAAGCTCAATTGGCCAACAGATAATGAAAGTGTATGGGCACCTTTAAAGACCATCTGGGTGTTTTAGACCAATCATTGTAGGCTAATATAATAAATATATTTTGCTTTATTTGCTGTTTATTTTCTTTATAAGCCTCCATTTGCAACTCCAGCCTCTTTAAGCCTTTGTGCTCAGTACCCTTTATCCTTATAATCAGGGATGTCTTTATTATGGGACAATAAAAATAGTATAGTCTGCTGACCAGAACACTGGAAATCCCTTATAGTTCATTGGGAACTTTAATCTGTCATAGCGGTCAATTATGAATAGTCATGACGTTAGTATTAACTGAGGGTTACTTACGCTCTGATCCTTCTAAATGTTTTATGTGTATCTTTTTATGTTTCTTAGTCAAAATGGCTACTTCTACATATTCTTTAGTGATTCCAGTCCTTTATTGCCCTTTTAAAAGACAGTATATAATTTAGTTGTCTCTACATACTGATAACTGATTTACTTTACTTATGGAATGTGACGTGGATTTTGAATGTAATTGTTTAAAGTTTGCTTTCATGCTCCTGCCTTGAGATTCCTTTAGCTGTTCAACTGTAAGTGCCCCCTAAAAGGTATAATCCATATCTATGTCATTTAATGATTTCCATCAAAATATTTTGTAATTACCGTACATTATTTGTAACTGATTGTAATAGTAACAGATGTCATTTAAGGTAGCGCTGCAAAGACAAGGCTAAATTACTTGACATTGAGGGGAAAGTCCACTAACAAATTAAAGGGAGGTTTTAGGTGCAATTCTTATTGTTAAAGAAGGAAAATAGAAAATTAGATTTTCTGTGGATGTTCCAAAACGCGAATCATTCTTTCTGTGTAAATCTTGAGTCTGGCAAATCAAATAAATCATTTGAATTATTAAACTTGAATGTTCAGTTACTTTTTCTTAAAGAGAATGTGTAACCACAAAATAAACTTTTGTCTAATTTTATATACTAAAAATATTTTCAGAGATTTGTTTGGTGATTTTGCTTTAAGTTTTCCATATTACAATCTAGTAAAAAAAAAAATTCTGAAATCTTGTAGTTTTCACATAGGCCTCTGAACCTAATAATAGGCTGGTACTTTCTGTTCAGTAGAGATCACTTCTCAATAGTTTCCTTATCATCACAAATAGGATTACAAGAGAGAGGTAACACCTATATATAGCCAGCACAGGATTACACAATTCACAAAAGGTGATGGTCACAGTTTACTATCACTGTAACAAAACACTCAATTTAAGATGTAGGGGCGACATGTATGAATTCGAATGCATACTTTTTTTTTTACTTGGCGCCAACACTCCAGTTCTAAATAGATACAGAAGAGTGTAGAATTCGACAGTGTGAAGATTTTTGACACATTACATAGAGCTTAATGCACCAAACTTTGTATGGGCATAGAGTATAATGCGCCAAACTTGGCGCATTAAGCTCTATGTAATGCGCCAAAAATCTGTCGTATTCTACATTCTCAGAATCTCATAATCCGAGCATTGAAACATTAAGAGGGTGACATGTATGATTTCGAATGCGTACTTTATTTTTTTACTTGTTGCAGACACCAGAGTTCTAAATAGATATAGAAGAGTGTAGAATACGACAGATTTTTGCCGCATTACATAGAGCTTAGTGCGCCAAGTTTGGCGCATTACACTCTATGCCCATACAAAGTTTGGTGCATTAAGCTCTATGTAATGCGCCAAAAATCTGTTGTATTCTACACTCGTCTATATCTATTTAGAACTCTGGTGTCTGCGCCAAGAAAAAAAAAAGTACGCAGTCGAATTCATACATGTCGCCCTAGGTTTTAATCAATATACATTAAAACACAGAGGATCCATGGAGTAAAAGGTGATCACAAAAAATGATATTCACAACTCCCTTTCTCCCGCTCTCTGCACAGATCACGAACCATGCCCACAACAATTTCCCATAGAGGTAAATGAATCAGTAATATATCACAGTTATCAAGTGGCTTCCCTCATACTCATGTGCATAAAATAGAATGAAAAAATCTACAATGAAAAAAAAAAGAAGCTGAAATTAATGTTTATTTCTGGCCTTAATTAGCAAATAAAAAGTGGATGATGCACTGTCTTTAAATAAGTTTGAATGTACTTTGCAGAAAAAAATAGAATATTATTTACTTGAAATCACAGAGAATAGACCATACTTATTGCTATAAATGCCGATATAAAATCCATTCCCAACAAGGGGCAAGAAAGTCCCAGTGAGAAAATGAGAAAATATGCATAGGTGTATTGATGAACAATAACTCAGATACCTACTATTCATGAGTGGAGCAATTGCTTAGTACATACCTGCATATTGGATACAAAAACAGTTCACACCAGTTGCAGAACCAAAGGAGAGATTGCACAAGTGCAAAAATACTGATAAACAACCACTCATATGCTTACTATCCATGATGTGTATGGTTACTAGCATTACAACTGCACATAGATAAGGCTTATTTTGGGTGTAGATCACACAGTTACGTTTGATGCACCTTGCTGGCATACAACTTAATGGCGATGCCCCCTATTTTTCGACAAAGCGCATTTCCCAGCATATTCTACATCACCAACACAAAATACTGACACCCCCTGCTCCCCAGTATTACAGGGCAAAACTGTATCCTAAAATAAAATTTCAAAAATGAGGTATTAGTTGATATTTGGCCAATATTTATAACTCACATTAGGGGTCCTCAGTGTTTTGTGAGTTCCTACAATAACTTAAGCAATTCACAGAAAAATGGGACACCAACAAGCAATTATGTACTAAGCAGTGGCTCCCCTCATAGATGTGTGTGTGAGTGATTGTTAGGGTATGTTCATACAGCTGATTTGAACGCACATTTTCAGTGTCCAAATCAGTGTCAAAAAGAAGCACTTTTTAGACAAGGTTTTGACGAGGATTTGATCAGGTTTTTTCCTCGTGGTTTCGGATGAGGTTTTACAGCACTGTTTCAGATGAGGTTTTGAGCAGGATTTGGAGGAGGTTTTTTAACACTGTTTTCCTTATGAAACAACCATAAAAATGAATAGCCAGCCTTGAAAAACGTTTAAGAAACTGTGTCAAAAACTGTGCTGAGGTTTTGGACAAGGTTTTGACGCTCTCTATTGATTTCTATGGGGACTGTCATTGTTGAAAATGCTTCATGAAATGACTTGAGTATTCTGTCTCAGCGCCCAAAACAGTGTCCAAAGAAGCACCTAAAACCCATTTTTGTACCTTGTCATTTGTGAAATACTACACTGTTTATATAGGAATAAATAAAATGATCTGGAGGTGTTTTGGAGGCTTTTTTGATGGTTTTTGGAGGAAACACTCCAAAACAAGGCTCTAAAATAGCATCAAAATCAGCCATGTGAACATGTGTGAACCCTTAATCAGTATTTTGCACCTATGTGGCTTCTTCCATGTATTGCTAGAGCTTTTATTGCATCCTGATGGGAGTGGTTTTATTTAATTTTTTGGGGTATCCTTTGGGTGAAATCAACAGACTGAGTTTTCATCTTTTGGCTGGACTTATGGGACGTGCTGGGCAGTAGGTGAACATTTATTTTGGGAAGGGTAGGAAATTTGAACAGGTAGAGTTATAGAGTGCAGCACGGTCTGTGCTAAACTATAAAATAAAGCCACTACAAGAGATAGCTTAGAAGCTTACTAGATATAGTATTATTACATTAATGGGGCATATTTACCAAGTTATCCAGTACTTAAAGAGATTTTTCCATCTTTTTGTTTCGCTGAGCCTGCTCTTCACAACCAGCTTCAGGCTCCCATTTCTTGTTCAGGCTGTGGGAAGGTCTAATGCAGTTATTTCAGCTCTGCTGTTCTATGCTATGCCTATTAAAAGGACATTGGGGAGGGAGGGGTTTTAACAGCAGGGCACAAGGCTATAGAGCTCTGTTATTGCAATTAGTGACTTCAAATGTAATAGGGTTGCCAAATTAGGAAATAATATTTAAAGACAAGTTCCCAGAGAAACAAACTGATAGAAACAAGTATTGTGTCTATCAGAGATTTACTTCTGTTTATTGTCAGCGTGTTTCAGTTTATATAAGCTTTTACACATAGAAAGTAATCCATACATGACCAACCTACTTACATGGGACCCACCTACAACCTACTTAATGAGTGGCCCCACTATCTAACTAGGGACCACTTACAACCTACCTAACTGGGGCCCACCTGCCGTCTACCTACCTGGGGCCCACCTACAAACTACCTACCTAGGGTTCACCAACAACCCACCTAACTGGGGTCTACCTACATAACTAAGGCCCACCTACCACCTACCTAACTGTGACCAACCTACCTAACTGGGGCCTACCTACCACCTACCTAGCTGGGGCCCACCTACCATCTACCTACCTGGGACCTACCTGCCTAACTGGGACCCACCTACAACCTACCTAACTGGGGCCCACCTACCACCTACTTACCTAGGGCCCAGTTACCACCTACCTACCTGAGGCCCACCTACCTACCTACCTACATAACTGGGGCCGATTTTTCTAACTGCGGCCTACCTACCTACTTGGGATCTACCTACCTAACTGGGGCTTACGCACTTGGGGACTATCTACCTACCTGGGACCTATCTACCTACTAATCTGGGGCTTACCTACCTGAACCCTATCATCTGCCTTCCTGCAACCTACCTACCTTGGGCCTACCTACTTAACTACCTGGGGCCTACCAACCTACCTCACCCGGGCCAACCTACGTACCTACCTGGAACCTTCCCAGCAACCTACCTACCTTAGGTCTACCCACCAACTTACCTAGGGCCTATCAACTTTTCTAACGGGGGTCTACCTACCAAAATAAGACCAACCTACATAACTGGGGCCTTGCCTCTTTAGCTATGTACCTAGGGCCTTGCCTATCTAATTACCTGGTAATATGATTCTGAGGGTAACAGGCCATAGTTGTAGCACAGTCTCCAGAGGGTTAGTCATCTTTTCCTCCCCACCTACCTAGAAGACTGTGCCTCTAACCTAGTGCTTGTATGCTTTCTGCCAGTCATGGCAAGTTTGTAAAGAAATGGGAGACACTGAGGGAGGTGCCAGAAAAGTGAGGATACTGAGATATTTCTATTCAAATTCTGCAGGGATGAATGGTGGCAGGGAGAAGTGATCATGGAGGTTTGGATCAAATGCAGAAGAAAAAGAAAAGCGAATGACTTATCAGATAAAACCTCACCTGTGAGTCACTGGATTTAACTGCATTGTAATCACTTATGTGTTTGCAGAGCCAATATATACTGGTATCTACCACTATATGGTCACTCTATGCCGGTTATATACAGAGCAGCATGGGGCCCACCTATCATCTGCAAAGCCTATGTACCCTGGTAATTACCACTGTATGGTCATTGTATGGTGCTAATATACAGTCTGCAGAGTCTGTGTACAACTGGTATCTACCACTATATGGGTCACTATGTGGTGATAATATGTGATCATGTTCTATAATCGGGTCCTTATGTATTAGCGTTTTTTGCAATGTTGGTCTTGGTATAGTGGGATTTGTATTGTAGCTGTGTGTGGGTGATATGTATGGTGTGTTATTTGCTCCTAGTGTTGTGTAGTAACTGCATGACTATTATTAACGGGCATCGTTAAATATCCGTGGTGGGGGAAGGGAGTGGCAAGGGGGGTTTCATCCAGAAGTTTGCAATGGGGTCCAAGCTTCTCTAGTTACACCCCTATATTAGCTCATTATACATTTTGGGGTCACCTTCACTCTGAGTCATGGATATTATTTTCACTTAGGTCGCAATGGGATACAAATATTTGTTTTTCTTTTGCAGCACCTATTTATAGCACGCATTAAACATATTATGCACACATTACTACTATGAGCAGTACTTCCGGCATGATCATCTGGAGTATGCCTGTCAGCCACCCACCTAGCCCTTTGAATTAGTTTGTTGGGTTCAGGAATGACAAGGTTTCACCTCACCATGACGCCTCTTTTATCTGTTGTTTTCTTAACAAATCATCACTTATTTCTGCAATTTTATTTAGATCAGCCCTTATGTGAAAGTTTCCTTCTGGGTCAATATGATGACAGCAGGAGGGGCCAATTATCAAGCATATCCCTCCTCCCTTGTTGTAAGATAATACTGAACTACCGTATGTTAATTACTAGGATGACCTGATCTGGCTGTGTACTGATATGGTTCTGTAGGTCCATAACATCTCAGAACATGTAATGGAGGTAATCTGTGGCCTCTTTTAACTTATTCCACGTCTGCATTACCATATGGTACAGAAATATGGTGCTGCTAATTTTATTACATATACCTACAGTTGAAACCAGAAGTTTACATTCACTGTATAAAAAGACACATATGCATGTTTTTCTCACTGACGTGAAATAAGAATAAACCTTGCCCGTTTTATGTCAATTAGGATTATAAAATTTATGCATATTTGCCAAATGCCAGAATAATGAGAGAGATAATTTTTAAGGCATGTTCATTACTTTCTGCAAAGTAGCATTGCCCTTAAACTGTATGACTTGGGTGAAACGTTTTGGATATCCTTCCACAAGCTTCTCACAATAGTTGGTAGGAATTTTGGCCCATTCCTCCTGACAGAATTGGTGTAACTGAGCCATGTCATTAGGTTGTCTTGCTCGCACCTACCTTTTCAGCTTTGCCCCTAAATTTTCAATAGGACTGAGACCAGGGCTTTGCGATGGACACTCCAAAACGTTGACTTGGTTGTCCTTAACCATGTACAACTCAAAAAGTAATACCTTTAGTCATTGCAAGTCAGTGACATTAATTCGAGCCCCCAACTCCTTATGTATAATCAAATTCTGATCAAACGATTAGTCACTGACAAATATATAGTTACTGGGTTGCAGTGAGAGAACTGAAAGGGTGATCCACCGCCTGCGATATGTGCTGCTCTAGATGAGCTTTACAAGTTCGAATACTAGCATGTAATGCCGCTGAAAACCACGCTGAAGTCTTTTTAAAGACTACAAAAAACTGCAAGTTGTTTTTTCTATTACTATTCATACATATACGCTACCACTTTGTTGACTGTTATAATAAGTCTGAAGGAGCATTAAAAGTGTTTCAAATAATATGAGAAGATTGGGATATATATTTTTCAGTGACTAATCGTTTGATCAGAATTTGGTTATCCTTAAGCCACTTTGTAACCAGTTTGGTAGTATGCTTCGGGTCATGCTTCGGGTCATTATGCTTCGGCCCTGATACTACAAAAATACTGGTCCTTGCTCTTGTCATCTCCTGCCTAGACTACTGCAACATCTTTCTCTGCAGTCTCCCGTCTAGCAGCTAGCCTTCAAACCATCCTCAACTCTGCTACCCATCTTATTCACCTCTCTCCTTGCTACTCTTCTGCCTCTCCCCTCTGCCAATCCCTTCACTGGCTACCCAATGCTCAGCCAATTAATTTCAAGCTACAAACCATGACCTACAAGGCTCTCCATGACCTCTCCCCTCCATACACCTCTGCCTTAATCTCCAGATAGTTCCCCTCACGCAATCTCAACTCCTTACAGGACCTTCTTCTCTGCTCTGCTCTTGTCAGCTCCTCATACAATCATCTCCAAGATGTGCTTTCCCCACACTCTGTAACGCACTGCCACAACATATCAGACTCTCCTCCACTTTCACCAGCTTAAAAAGCAACCTGAAAACCCATTTTTTCAGGATAGCCTATAAATTATAGTACCCCTGCTGCCACTACACCCTCCACAAACATGTCTGCCCCCACATTCTGTCTCTTTCACCCTTCCTTGTAGATTGTAAGCCCTCATGGGCAGGGTCCTCTTTTCCTCTGTACCAGTTGATAGTCATCTATTGTCACCATTGTACTTGTTTGACTTATGCTAAGTATGTAACCCTCTTGAATGTACACCACCCTGTAATCAATGGTAGTCTAAAATACATAATAATAATAATAATAATAATATTTGGAAGACCCATTTCCGCCCAAGCTTTAACTTCCTGGCGGATGTTTTGACATGTTGCCTCAGCTTTGCTACATAATCTTCTTTCCTCATTCTGCCATCTATTTTATGAAGTGCATCAGTCCCTCCTGCCACAAACCAACCCCACAATATGATGCTACCTCCCTTGTATTTCACAGTTGTGATGGTGTTCTTAGGCTTCTAAGCTTCTCCCTTTTTCTCCAAATGAAACAATGGTTAATATGGCCAAACAGTTTCATCAGACTACTGGACATGTCTCTAAAAATGTAGGTCTTTGTTCCTGTGTGCATTTGCAAACATTAATCTGGCTCTTATATGTTTCTTTTGAAGTAATGGCTTCTTTCTGGCAAAGTGACATTTCAGCCCATGTTGATAAAATACTCATTTCACTATGGATAATAACTAGAGATGGGCGAATTTCTCAAAAATTCGATTCGGTTACTTCGCCGAATTTCCCGACAAAATTAAATTCGATCCGAATTACTTTGGGAGGAATCACGTTAAAAAACAGCTATTTCCAGGCTGCACAGAGCCTGCAGGGTGCTGTAGAACGTTGTGCCATGCTTAAATATGCAGAGGGAGCTTGGTTTGGTCTTCATACAATGTTGTGTTTTAGTATGACACGCACATGACTGCCGCCGCTCTTAAAATCGCTTCACTATAAAATTCGCTGGGCACTTAAGAGGGCAAAAATGACCAAAAAACTCAAGCGGGAATGTAGCCTGATAAAGTCATGCCAGCGAAAGCTGGAAAAAACAAGCTGAGAGCTCAGGTGGCAACATTAGTGACAGAGTGGGGAGGTGACGGCCACAGCCACAGCAGCATGAGGTCAGAGAGTGGCACAATGACATTCTGGAGGTGGAAAAACAGGAGTAGGCCACAGAGCGGCACAATGGCACAGTGTGGAGGTCACGGCAGCAGCAGCATGAGGTCAGACAGTGGCACAATGACATTCTGGAGGTGACTAAACAGTAGTAGGCCACAGAGTGGCACAATGACAGAGAGTGGAGGTGACGGTGGCAGCAGCATGAGGTCAAACAGTGGCACAATGACATTCTGGAGGTGGCAAACACAGGAGTAGGCCACAGAGTGGCACAATGACACAGTGTGGAGGTCACGGCACCAGCAACAGCAGCAGCAGCATGAGGTCATAGAGTGGCACAATGACAGAGTGTGGAGGTGACGGCAGCAGCAGCATGAGGTCAGAGAGTGGCACAATGACAGAGTGTGGAGGTGGGTGGCAATACCAGTCCCTGGTAAAGATGGTGGTAGGCTGATGGAGAAATTAGCAGCAGATGTGTGGCATCAGGCGGGTGGCGGCATCAGAATAGTGACTGAGGCAGGTAGTTTGAACCCAGACTCATTTCTCACAGTTTGGGTGAGGCGTCATGGCTGATGTAGTCTGACAGCTAAGGCATTGTTGTGTGGAAATCCTGGCCGATCCACGGCTGATTCATCTTGACAAAGGTCAGTCGTTCCACATTTCCCGTGGACAAGCGGGTTCTTCTTGGGGTAACGATGGCCCCCGCTGCACTGAACACCTTCTCTGATGCCACACTACTGGCCGGGCAGGACAGCTTCTCCACTGCAAACTCGGCAAGATGCGGCCACACATCCAGTTTGGCTGCCCAGTAGTCCAGCGGATACCTAACTGGGTGGGAGAGTGCTGTCCAAGTAGGCCACCACCTGTTGGTTGAGGGTCTGCTCCAGGCCCTGCTGCTGCTCCTCACTAGGCGGGTGAAGGAAGCTGCTCATCAGTGACTATAGCCTTAGGTTGCTGCTGATGGAGCTGGTACTGCTCCTACCCCCCACCATCCCCCAGCAGCTGCGGCAGTAGAACGTGAGCGCTGAAGAACCCCTCTGTCAGACCTGTCAGAAGAGGGACGATACCGCACATAGGCAGCGGCCAACTGACTACGGAGGATTTCCCTATAGTATTTGAGTTTGTCCACCCTCTCAGCAGCTGGGAAAAAGGCTCCCGAGGGTCCAATAGGGTGGAGATCCAGAAGTCATCCCTCTGCCGGATGCTGACTATTCGGCTGTCACTAGCCAGGCAAATCAGCATGCTGCGGGCCATCTGCACAAGTGACTCAGAGGGGCTCCCTGCCTCCATCTCCACTGTATACTGCCACGGTGCTTGCGGGTCATCTGCCTCGTCTTCCTCATCTCCATCTACCTCCTCCAGCTGCTCCTGCTCCTCCTCTCTTATCACCTGGGTAGAAAATACACTCATTTCACTAGACAATGCTTCTGCTCCAATGTCCTCCTCCTCCTCCATTTCAGTCCCCACCGGACTCATGTGGCCGCGAGATGTAGTCGCCACGTCTCCAGTCCCCTGCCCAGACAGATTTTTCAGCATCTGTTCTAGGACATGAAGCAGTGGAATGATGTTATTCATCCCGTAGTCCTGGCGCCTGACCTATAACGTCGCCTCCTCGAATGGCCTCAACAAACGGCAGGTGTCACGCATGAGCTGCCACTGGCTGACATCAAAGTTACACAGGGGAGTACTCCTGTCCGCCTGGATCATCAAAAAATTGTTAATGGCCTTTCTCTGTTCATACAGTCGGTCCAACATGTGCAGGCTGGAATTCGAACGGGTGGAAACATCGCATATCAGAGTGTGTTGGGGTAGGCCGTTCTGCCGCTGCAATTCGAGGAGGGTGTTGACTTTGTAGGAATGGATGAAGTGCATGCACAGTTTCCTGGCCATTTTCAGAATCTTCTGAAGATCGATGGAAGACTTCAGGAACCTTTTCACAACCAGATTGAACACATGCGCCATGCAGGGCGCATGGACCATCCCTCCTCGGTGCAGTACGGACACCATATTACTCCCATTGTCCGTCACCATGGGTCCGATTTGCAGTTGGCGTGGAGAAAGCCACACATCGATTTCTTGCTGCATGACGCGGAGCAGTTCCTGCCCTGTGTGACTTCGTTCGCCGAGGCAAGCCAGGTGTAGAACTGCGTGACACCACTGTGCCCTACACATGGGGTATGATGGAGCAGTACTTGTGGAGGCTGAGATGATGTTGGTGGTGGAGGAGGAGGAGGAGAAGGCGGACATTGGCGCAGGAGCCGCAGTTTGACAACGTGGAGGAGAAAGCGGCGTCTCCTGTCCAAGTTGTTGGTGTGCCTGGGCAAGAAGCACATTCACCCAGTGGGCCGTAAAGGACATGTACTGGCCCTGACCGTAGTTACAGCTCTAGAGGTCCGCACTGCCGTGCACCTTGGAACAAACCAATAAGCTCAAGGACTGGCCCACCTTCTGTTCTACATATTTATGAAGTGCTGGTACTGTCTTTTTGGAAAAGAAATTACGGCTTGGAACTCTCCATCTCGGCTCGGCACAAGCCATTAGTTCTCTGAATGGTGCAGAGTCCACCATTTGGACAGGGAGGGACTGCAGTACCAACAACTTGGACAGGAGCACGGTCAGCTTCTGCACCTTAGGATGGTTTAACGCATATTGTTGTCTCTTTGCAATCGCCTCGCTGAACAACTGCTGGCGCCATGAGTAGCGAGGCGCCGGAGCATCTGGACCGGGAGATGAGGTCAAAGAGAAACAGATCCCTTCTGCAGGGGTGATGGAGCCTTGGCTGGTTGCAATAGCATGCGTGCCACTGGGCACTGCTGCTGCTGTTGCTTCGGCGGCAGGATGCACCACCACATCTGAGACACGTTTCTCCCAGACCACCGGATGGTGATGCTGCATGTGTTGACGCAGGGCCGTGGTGCCAACGTTAGCTCCCTGGCCACGCTTCACTTTCTGCCTACAGATTCTACATATACCCATATTTGGCTCCTCAGGTGTCTTAGCAAAGAACTGTCACACCACCGAGTAGCTGATTTTACCGCCAACGCTCCGCACGGAGTGACTACTGTTGCCGCTGCCTCGCTGAGCCCCTGTGCCGCTACTTTCTTGGACCTGCGAAGCGGGTTTTTTACCCCGTGGCCGCTTGGCTCCCGACCTCACACTGCTGCTATCCTGCTGACTCACGGCCACACAACCCACTTGCTGGCTGCGCCGCTGCCTGACGTGCAAGCTGACACCCTCTTCTCCTGACGATGATGAAGCCCTTGCCTCACCCGGCTCCCAAGTGCGGTCGGCTACATCATCATCTATTTGTGTTTCATCGTCACTGTTGTCCTCATCACCGGTCTTGGTATGCAGAGGCTGACCCCTCACAACATGACCTCCCATGCCACTCTCAACATCTATACTTTGCCGCCTACTGCAAGAAACAGGGGATATTGGCCCCATTTCTTCGGTGCCACATAGCTGCTGACTGCCCTCCTCAAATTGTTCATCCTCGCTATATAGTGGCGCTGAGCCCAGACCACATAGTAGATCTCTGGCTGAGGGAACCGGATGGGACAGAGGTGGGTTGAGGACAGGTGAGGGCCACTGACCCGCTCCCGGGCCATGCCAACTAAGGGTTGTGTCTGACGTTCCCAGATGTCATCTGGGAGGAAGTGGATGACCTAGTCAACCAATCAAGAACCATTGGGTTGCTGAACAATGAACGGCCGCTAAATTACAGCGGCAGTTGTGGCCTCACCGAGTGACCCCTGCTGCGACGTCCCCTTGCTGTGCTGCGACCTGGGCCTGCTCCAGGAATGTTTGTGCCTCTGCCACTCGCAGGTGAAGAGCCTGCCACCTCTCTGTCTGACATACTGTTTGTTCTAAAATGTACAGACACTGTTTGATGAAGATATCTGTATATGATAAATACACACCCTGTATTTGACTCCAAATGAACCCAGTAACAAGCTTGGGTAACCCTTGGATATAAATTGTGCTCCACAAATGGCCAGGAAAAATTTACTTGTATGTGTCGTTTAAAAACACTGTGTATTTTACTGAATGTAAAAGCACAAACAGGCTTAATTAACCTTCGGATATGAATTATGCTACAGGCAAAATTGCTTCTTTGGCGGTGAAAAAGAACGTTTCTTTTACTAAGTACAACTGCAGAAAAATACTTAGTTAACCCTTGGATGTAAATTGCGCAAAAGAATTGAGCAACCAAAAACTACCAGCTTTGTAGCATGTTACTATGGCGTGTATTTTACGGTACACAGCAAGAGAAAAACTTGTAATTAACCTTCGGTTGTGAATTATGCTACAGGCAAAATGTATTTTTTAGCGATGAAAAAGACGGTTTCTTTTAGTCACCACAGCAGCAGAACAACGCTTAATTAACCCCTGGATGTAAATTGCGCAAAAGAATTGAGCAACCAAAAACTACCAGCTTTGTAGCGTGTTACAATGGCGTGTATTTTACGGTACACAGCAAGAGAAAAACTTGTAATTAACCTTCGGTTATGAATTATGCTACAGGCAAAATGTCTTTTTTGGCGATGAAAAAGACGGTTTCTTTTAGTCACCACAACAGCAGAACAACGCTTAATTAACCCCTGGATGTAAATTTCGCAAAAGAATTGAGCAACCAAAATGAAGTGGTATTTGGATTGTAAAATCGCTGTTTCTTTAAATGAATACAACAGGAACAGGCTTAGATAACCCTTGGATTTTCAATATGCTGTGAGCAGATAGCATTAAAATGTATATGCAGCTGCATTGGACGCACACTGGACTTCAGTTCCAATACCCCACAAAATCAGAATTAGAACGTTAAGAGAAGCAGTCTCTGAGACAAGCTGTGACACCCCCCAAAAATCGCTGTATAAAAATGAGTTCTTTAGTAAGAGATATCATTAGCAGCCGTGGCAGCACCTTCCCTAATCAGTACAGTGAGAGCGGTATGAGCTCCCAGCGTCGCGCCCGGACTTATATAGTGCGGTGACGTCACAGAATCCCACCGGTCTCTGATTGGCTTCATCTCTGCACATGTCATGTAGGCTATGTCCTTCTTCCTCCCAGAGTTCTTTGCCCCATGTAACGCCATGTGCTCGCAGCCATTTTAGCAATCAAAAGCACACTTCGTTCACGCGAAGTACCCAAACTTCGGCTTCGTTGCGAACCGAAGTTTTCCTGAAATTCTAAACAAATTCCACTTTGTTAGAATCAATTCGCTCATCTCTAATAATAACACAATCTTACCAGCTTCCGCCGACATCTTCACAAGGTCTTTTACTTTTGTTCTCGGGTTGATATGCACATGTTGGACCAAAGCACATTCATCTCTGAGACACAAAACCTGTCTCCTTCCTGAGCAGTATGATGGCTAGATATTCCCATCTTGTTTGTACTTGTGTATAATTGTTTGTACAGATGAATGAGGCACCTTCAGGTATCTGGAAATTGCATCCATGGATGATTCAGACTTGTGCAGGTCCACAATTCTCTTCCTGATATCTTGGCTGAATGTTTTAGACTTTCTCATGATGTTACACACAGAAGCAGTGTTTTTCTGGTGTGCAAAAAAATACATCCACAGCTATGTCTCTAATTAACTCAGATGTTGCCAATAAACCTATCAGAAGCTTCCAAAGTCATGACATCATCATATGGGATGTCCCAAATTGTTTAAATTGTTTGTTCATGTCAGAGATTTAGAAAAACAAGCATATGTGGCTTTTTATATATTGTATTCAAACTTCTGGTATCAAAAGTAGGTGGATGTTATGGGGAGATAAGAGAACATGGGAAGTTGATGGGGTGATAGGTGGAAGAGGTAGGGACTAATTGGTGGAAGTTAGGGAGCTATGATGTAATAGGTGGAGGTGGGGAGGTTATGTGGTGTTGGGTGGAGGCAAGTGGGCTATGGGGTAAAAGGTGGAGGTGGTGGGGTGTGATAGGTGGAGGTGAGTGGACTATGGGGTGATAAGTGGGGGGTTGTATTTTGTGTTGCCATTGAAATGCATAATACAATGGTGGGGGGAGTACAGAGCACAGCTTACTATTTCATTGAGGGGCAGAAAACCACCCCCCTGGAGATTATGCTGCATCTGTGGTCTGTACCCCCAGAATCATATTGTGCAGCTTGAACTCATTATTCTGCACTCCCAGAAGATTAGCCGCAGACTTGATTTTCAGATGGTGTAGAGCAGGGGTGTCATACTGCGGCCCTCCAGCTGTTGGGAAACTACAACTCCCATCATGCCCACTGTTATGGATTATATAAATGCATGATGGGAGTTGTAGTTTCCCAACAGCTGGAGGGCCTCAGTTTGACAAAAGTGGTGTAGAGGACGAAGTTTAGTACTGACATATTTCTTGTATTGTTCTTATTTCATACAAGTTTCTCCTTTGCATTGTACTGGACTCATTGTACTACATTGGACAAGCATTGGATCTGTTTTGTTAATAAAATGGGTTCGTGTTGGGGAGTGCTTATTTAAATAAAATGTATTGGTGTCGTGTAATTGTGCTTTTTACCATTTTATTAAAGTGTTAATAAACGAGATTTCTGACAGATGTCTCTTCATTACTATCGCTCAGGCTTGGTATCAGCCAGTGGTGATTTTTGTCACCACAAAGCTGACACTAGCCCTGTGTAACTATTACCCTAGTACTCAACACTCAAGGGGTACTGGGAAGAGCTGCATTACCATAAGAAGTGGACCCTCTAATGTGACGACCCGCTTCTGGGGCGGCTGCTTGCTGGTATTTTTAGAATGGGAATGGAGCAATATCCATAGACTTTCTCATCCTGATATTATCAGGCTGCAGCTGCTAGTTTTACTTTAGCTGCTTATGAAAAATGAGGAGAACCCCACATAGTTTTTTTTTTTAAATCTATATATTTATTTATTAATTACAGTGTATGCCTAGTTCCCTCCCCCCCCCTCTTTTTCATAACAGCCAAGGTAAAACCAGTAGCTGCAGGCTGATACTATCAGGATGGGAAGATCCATGAATACTGGTCTCTTCCCACCCTTAAAATACCAGCCTACAGCTGCCCCAGACATGGACCCTCTCATTAGAGGGTCTGCTTCCGATGGACGCCCGGCTCTTCCCAGTACCCCTGGAGCGTTGGGCACTGGGGTAATAACCACACAGGATTGATATCAGGCTTGTGGGACAGAAAACACAGCTTGACATCAAGCCCAAGCAATAGAAAGATACCTCCATTACTAACACTGCAAAAAATAGGGGAAAAACACAAGACTAAACACAATTTTTTTTTTATTTAAATAAACACTCCCCGGCACCAACCCTCTTTAACCATTTTATTAGAAGAACAGATCCATGGATGTTCCGTCATAGTCCAAAAGGGAATCTGTAAATAAACAGAAACATTATTCACATACAGAAGCCAGATAGTCTATTCAGCATCCAGGAAAACTGAGTGATGCCCCATCCCCCCCAAGTAACACCCAATTATTTTTTATCATTGAACTGCAGTGGTAGTTACAAGCGTCACAGACTCTGCACACTGTATATTACCTCCATACAATGGTAGATACAAGGACACACAGGCGCTTTACACACAGTGCAGTTACATTTAGTGACTCACAGGTGATGTCTTGTCTGAATTGTGCAGTTTCCCTTTTGTTCTACATCCAGTCCATGATGTCTTCTCCCAGCCACCACTCGTCCTTGCAGAATTTACAACACAAACACCTGAGACTCCTCACTTTTTTTATCATCTTCCTAGCTTTTCCCTTCCCTCATATACAAACTCCCCATCCATAATGCCCCAATAATTGCCCCCTTGTTTTCCTGGTAGTTAGGTAAGGCCCCTGGTAGCTAGGTATATAGGTCTCCTTGGTAGCTAGGTAGTCATATCGCCACCCAGTAAGTAGTTACATAGGGCTCCCAGTAGGTAAATAGATAGATGGAGTCCCCCAAGATAGATAGAGGTCCTCAGTAGGTAGGTAGGTAGATAGGGGCTCCCAAATAGGTAGATAGATAAGTGTCCCCAGTTGGTGGATAAATAGGGGTCCCGACAAGTATTTAGATAGGAGTCCCCAATAAGTTGCTAGATAGGGGACCCCCAGTAGGTAGGTAGACATATTGTCCCCCCAGCAGGTAGGTAGGTAGATTGGGACCCGCAGTAGGCATTTACTCACCTTTCCATGCTCCCCCAGCGAGTTGGTTTGCTCTCGACCCCAGGCCTGGTTCTTCAAGCTTCGGGTCTAGGACAGGAGGTTGCATAGGCGATGTGATGATGCACAGCAAGACAGCCTGTTCTTTCTGCCATCACTGAGCAAGGGGGCACTAGCTCCCGACTACTGCAGGCCCCTCCTTGCTTCACAGTGTAGCTGGGCCCTATATGGCAGTACTGGCTGTACTGCCCTAAGGGCAGCCTTGAATAGATTCCCCACTCAAAGACCTCTCCCTCTCCTCATCTACCCCCCTACTCTTAACCCCTCTCCCTCTGACAAATTTGTTTAAGGACATTTTTTAACAGTAGTTCACAAACTCAATAGTGTTTCCTAATAGTACTTTCCTTCCGTGAGGATTACCTGTTGGTTATATTTCTTTCTACACGGGGTGCCTCATCAATCAAGGACATATGATTCGTCCTTTAATCGTGTCTTCAGTCAGTTCATACACTCCCTTTCAAATACTTTTATGTCTTATATTTTCACAACCATTCAGCATTCGATCAACAGCATTTAAATATTCAACCACAATCACATTGTATCATATTTTTATTAATAGACCAGACCTATGACTATATTCTACTATCCCATCTCACCAAGACCAGGAAATCGACAATGTAAGAACATTTTTCTTACCTTATCTAGCTGCTTATTTTCTGTCCATCCGAGTGATAACTAGCCGTTTTACCAGAACCTTCCATACGTCTGTGTTCCTGCGTTGTTGCGCCAAAGATTGTTACCACAATAGGTAACTTTAGAAGTGATTGGGTTACCAAATTAGGAAATCGTATTTGGAGGAAAGTACCAGGAGAAGCAAACTGATAGAAACAAGTAGTGTGTCTGTCATAAAATCACTCCTGTATATTGTCAGTTTATATACATTTTTACACAAAGAAAATAATTCATACACCACAAGCAAAGTGTAAATAAGTTATCTCAGCAAAACATGTTGACTGAATCCTGATAAGGACCTCTTGGCAAACAGGACGCCCATTTGCAATCACATATTAAAATGTCTATGGTTACACTTTGGACATAAACACATTTATTGTGACCTCTATACTTAACACATAAAAATTACATATCATATACATTTCTCCCACAGATCTAAAGGATTAAAGTTTGATAGTAGGAAAGGTAAACAGATAAGACACAGCAGGGAGTGATGTCACCCTTCTTCTAGAGCACAGAGAGGTGGTTGGCAGCCTAGCAAATCTTCTGTAAACAAGCACTTGTTAAGAACTGCTCTAACGCTGAAAGAAAGAAAAGAACAGCAATGTATTTGGTAGTAGTCTTTATTTACCATTGCCTACATGTTTAAAGCTCATACCCCTTTAAGAGTAAGAACCGGACTTGACAGTGTTAGAATGAGCCAAGTCACAAGGACTCATGTTTTCTGATACAGTTACTGATTCTTTAGATAATATTGTCTGTTATAACACCTATTGATTGACTTATTTTATGCCAATATTTTGCTCTAAAATGTTGTCTCACAATCTCAAATCTTAGTCCTCTCCCCAAGCAACATTCAGAACAGCTAAGCTATATTCCATTGTTAAATGTTGCACAAAAAATACAATAAATGTGCTAAAAGACACATATGACAGGTCAGGGCCTGGATGACGGATAGGCAGAGGTAGGCGACCGTCTAGGGCACCTGGGGGGGGGGCAAGTATGGAGCCGGCTAAGGAGCTGTGCACGCTCCATACAAGGCACTTCTATTTTCTTCAACTCCCCCCCCCCCACCACCTTCATGTTGCAGGTATGGGGGCATGGTAGAAGGGCTGCTGGCATCATTGGTGGCACTAGGGGGGGATCAAATCCAACCCCCCCAGCTTCCCTTTGTTCCTCTGACAGCATACTAAACTGGATGCTGCCAGAGCAGCGTCTCTAGTGCATTACTGGGAAGAGAGGGACGAGTCACAAAGCTCAGATACTCTCCTCAGTAAAGCACTGGGTGCCCTGAAGACCACAGCATGCCCGATGCCCTACAGGATAGGTAAGTGTATTTCCTGTGAGTGGAGGTGGGAGGAAAGTTTTAGAGGGGGAGGGAGGGTAAGAGTGAGTGTGGGGGGGTGTAGAGTTTGGTGTTTCAGGGGTGACAGGTGAAGATTAGTTGGATTCCTGCTGTGTTGAATGTCACTCAGTTTTCCCAGGTGAATAGACTCTTCAGCATCCAGGAAAGCTGTGTGATGTCCTATCCCCCAAAGCAACCTACTTTCCTATCATAGCTTGCTGTGGCCTCTACAGGCTATCTAGCATCTGTGAAAACTGGGTGGTGCCCCATCTCCCACAGCAGGTACCCAGCTTTTCTGGGAGTCTGCTGGGGGGATGTCACCCTTTTTTCCCAGTGGCTGGATAAGCTATATAGCATCTGGGAAACTGAGTGACATCCCATACCCTACAGCAGGCCATGATAGGAAAGCAGGTTGCTGTGGGGGATGGGGCATTCAGTCTATAAATGTATATGTTTATGTAGTGTATGTTTTTACAGGTTTCTCTTTTGGACTGTGGCGGATCCGAGAGTTTATATTAAAATAAAGCGTTTTTTTTTTTTTTTTTTAAATTCTAGCATTGGTTATGGAAGTGTTTGACAGATGCCTCTTACTATCACTGAGGCTTGATGTCAGCCAGCAGTCTTTCTTGTCCCCCAAGGCTGACACTAACCTCCTTTCACTATTACCCAAGTACCCAATGCACTAGGGGTGCTGGGAAGAGTCAGATTATCATCCGAAGCGAACTCTCTAATGTGATGGTCCATTTCTAGGGCACTTGCAAGCTGGTATTTTTAGTGTGGGGAGGACCCACATCCATGGAACTTCCCATCCTGATAGTATTAGCCTGCAGATGCTGGTTTTACCTTGGCTGGTTATGAAAAAGAAGGAGACCGTTTTTTATTCTTATCAAATAATAAAAAGAAAACAATATGGAAAAAAAATGGAAAAAAAACGTTATTTAAATAAACACGCCACAACAACATCCCATGTTGACCATTCTATTAAAGAAATTAATCCAATGCTGATTCAACTTATTCCAAGGAATTCAATGCAGTCCAAAGGAAGGAACCTGTAGAAAAATAGAAACACCAAAAAATCAAGTTAGTATTAAACTCCACTCTCTGCACCCTTTGAGGGTCATGGTTGCGGCTGATCTTCTGGGGTTGCAGGGGACGAAGTTCAGGCCACACAATATAATCCTGGGAATACAGGCCACAGCCGCAGCTCAATCTACAGAAAAGCTGGTCATTCGTCTCCGCTCAGAAGATTATGCCTGTAAGCTACAACATGTACTACCTCTGCTATTCCTCCCTGCCACCATTGTGTTATGTGACCTGGTGGCAACGCAAAATACAACCTCCCTAAATTAAAACCCCATACACAACACCTTCATCTATCACTCCATAGCCCGGAAGAGAAACGCCATTAGCCATACTTGCCTAGGGTACCAAAATGCCTTCTCCCGATCCTGTGCCAAGCACAAATAAACAGAATTCTGTCCCAAATGCAATATTAAATCCACCCAAATGTATCAGTAATATGCTGTTATCTACTAAACTTCCTTAGCTGCAGTAAAGTAAAATAACAACAAATACAGTATGTAAATATGATAGAAAGTATACAGTATTAATAAGAATGTTTAGTAATGGTCACATTTGCTAAATGTACTCTACACAGCATGCACGTGACATAACAAAGAGTAGTATTTATATTGTTTACTTTTTTGCTTTCCCATTTGACCAAATAAAATGTGTGACCTCTCATCTGCTACACTGTTAAATGATATTGATTTATGTTCTACACCCTTCCTATTACTAGATTGAGGCTTTAATCCTTAAAGGAACAAAATGAAATAAACAAACATGTAATTCATTATCTTTCAAAGAGTATAATAATTGAGTGATTTGGGCAGTATCCAATAGCTATTCCCTAATGGATGAGTTATCTAACTGTGCCAAGAATGCATAAATCAGAGTTGTTGAGAAACAAAAAGTCAACATTCATTGACATCTTCATCATTTTGTAAAATATAATACAATTTCTCGCAAATATGTCATTTGATTGCTTTTCATGTACCATAAATATGGGGATCACATGTTAATAATGTCATTTGAAAACCTAATTTTATATTGCAATGCTATGTTAGGTATTTGTGTTTGTGTTAAAGATGTTGTATGAGATTTAAATAAAAGTGTTTTTATTAAATTGTTCATTCTTTTTCTATGAAACTTCTCATTCTAATGCAGAAATTTGTGCTCCAAAAATAACTGTCCTACTTAAGTAAATGAGGCTGAGCTGCAGTACCAACACAATCTATAGGTAAAAAGTTGTACTGTTTCTGAGAGAATATAAAGCAAACTTAATGGAGCAAATTTACTGTAGGGTTGTGCTTAATGTGACACACTTTGGTGCATTTTTGGTGCAGTCACATTTATCATTTGCTTTAGAAATTGTGAGCGAGCGTCATCACTAAAGAAGAAGTAGCTTAGCCAAAATTGGGAACCGCTTTGTGGAAAAGGGGCACAGCTTAAGCATGATAACGTGTGTCTAAATTGCACCAGTAAGTAGCAAAATGGGTTGGAAAAAATTAGTTAAGGCTTTGCCTATTTCCCAATCTTATTAAAATGAGCATTTAAAGGTATTTTCTTATGCTGGCAATCTTGACTGTACTCATCCATGGCCATTAAAATGGCCTCTCAACTGTTCTCTGATGGCAAATGTTGGGAGAAGGGGTATCATCCATAAGGGCAGGGCAGTATTGACTATACTCCTATCAGGGGCCCTGATCTAATGTAATATTAAAAAAGGAGCCCCGTAATATGGTGTAAGATAGGAACTGCTAATGGACAGAAGGTCCAGATGCTTCATCTCTATAGGGCCCTGAAATTACTTATGTTAGTCCTTGTTGGGAGAGAGCAGGATGGAGAGGTTAGATTTTAACATGACCAATTCTTTTGTTCTAAGGGAATATAAGTTGCCACAAAGGTTAATTTAGTATGTTTGTAACAAGCATTTTGTGTAGTTCTATTAACACATTTTAAACATTCTTAACATTCTTATGGTGTTTTTATGTTCTATAACAAAACATATGGTAAACAGATAGAAAAAAGTAACATACCTCAAGTATGATGCAATTTTTAAAAGAAAGCCAGACATACCAAAAGTAAGAAAAAAGAGCAAAAACACCTACCTGTTAACCTACAGCAAACATCTTGCTCAGCATTTTCTTGAGCCAAAAATATTGAAAAAAATGCGGCAAAACAACACACTGTTTTTCCAAAAAATGCTTTCTGTGACAGCACCCCTAACCCTCCTCCACACTTTAATCCTGACAGGAACCACAAATGGAAATGAGAAACATGAATGGCATACAGTGTCACTGACAGACCATGCCCCCTTCCCACATGTCATGGCCTCTTTTGTCTGCGTCTCACCCCTCACCTGATGAGCAGAAAATGTGTCTAAAAGAAATAACAAATGTGTCTGCGATAAAAAAAAAAGTGTCAAACTGCACCATATTTTGGTTCATTTTCTGACATATTTTGGCACATTCACTATCGTAAATGTGCTCCAGTGTATTTAAACATGTGTTTTTATGGTATTTTATTTAACTGTGCATTTACCATGTGCCTCATAGATCATGTCATTCAATAATTCCTCATGAGTTGTAATGTAAAAAAAAGTCACAAGAACGCAACAAAAATACAAAGCCCATTTGCATATGAATTTTTAGGAGGAATAAAACAATAGAAGTTTATGTATTAAAAATAAAAACCTTCAAACTATACCTAAAAAAACCTCACTTATGCTGCTCTGTAGTTTCTGGGTAGTTTTTCATTCCTGACCAAGGCCCTTAGGGGAGTCTCAATGAACGAGATATACCAAAGAAAAACTGAAAAAAAAAATCACATAAAAAATTGCAGATATTTTAAAAAAAAAAACGCTATATTTGTATTGGTCTTTGGTATCAGTTTCTATCCTCAGTGAACAGGTGCAACACAGCGAGCCATGTGAAAGACATTGGGTATTTAATCCTATGAAAATCTGGCTTAAAGTTTTAAAATAGATATCCTTAGGTATCCTCTAGATGTGCAATAGCTGCAAACAACTCAGCTCCTTAATATTCCATGTATTATCTGGTTTTATATTCACTTATGTGTTTTATCCACACAGGTCTGTAGCACATATACTACAAGTTCTTGCCCTTATAGTGTACAGTCTGTATGTTCTTCCAACTATAAAGCCTGTGTATAGTCAAATTCTCTTAATCTGGCACCACTAGAATTTATAGGGTTCATAGGTTTATAGATGAGACGTTAAACGTGTTTAATTGGGTTGTCCACATCATTGTATTCAATATTTTTTAGGGTTCTATTGGCCTGTTAACCCCTTAAGGACCAGGTGTTTTTTTTTGGTGACACGTTCGTTTTTCCCCCCTCGCCTTCTGAAAGCCATAACTTCTTTAAATTTTTCCACTACATAGACACATGAGGGCTTTTATTTTTGCGGGACAAGTGTACTTTTAATGGTTTTATTTACTATACTATAGAATATACTGGGGAAAACCCCAAAAAAATTCCAAGTGGGACAAATTGTGAAAAAAATGTATTTTCGCCACGTTTGCGGGAGTTTTGCTTTTACAGCGTTCAATCTTCGGTAAATATAATAGGTTATCTGTATTCTACAGGTTGATGTGAATCCGCCAATACCAAACATGTACGGTTTCCGTTATGTTTTGGTGCCGTAAAAAAAATTCCAAACATCCTCTATTTTTGAAATTTGCGCCACGGCGCCATTTTGTGAGACCAATAACTTTTTTGTACTAACACCTACGGACGTCAGTGAGGGGCATTTTTTTTTTCGGGCTGAAATGTACTTTTTATCGCTAGCAGTTTGGAATGCAATGCGACTTTTTTGATCATTTTTTATTTCCCTTTTTTGAGTGACGTAAAATGACAGAAAAATGCCCTTTTGGGTGTTTGGAATTTTTTTTTCTTCTACGTTGTTCAGCGTACAGGATAAATGGTTATATTTTACTAGATCGGACATGATGATACCAAATATGTGTAACTTTTTTTATTATTTTAATGATTTTATTTGTTAAAAAGGGGAAAGGGGGGTGATTTGAACTTTTAATACTTTTTTTTTTTTGTACTTTAAAACTTTATTTTTTATTTTTTTTTTTACTGTAACATTGAGGCCCCCTTTGGTACTTGACCACTAGGTGGCACGATTGTTAATACAACCTAATGTATTGCATAGGCAATGCATTAGGGTGTACACAGATGGCAGTTTCCCCACTTCCTGTCTGCGGACGGAAGTGGGGGAAAACCGGCCAGGGTAAGTGACGGGAGCCTTCCCAAGGCTCCCCACCACAATGTCCAGTGATCAGATCGGCGCAGCATAGCTGTGCTTATGCCGATCACCGCACCGATCGGTGCGCGGCACCGATCGGCGTTAATTCAGACGCCGCGGCCATCTTGCCGCGGCACCTGATGGGTAAAACAGCACCAGCGGGCGGTGCCACCCGCCAGCGCTGTTACTGCCGGGTGTTAGCGGTGATTTGCCGCTAACACCCGGCGGCTGTGTGGGGGGGTCGCGGAGCGATCCCCCTGCAAAGCCCCTTAGCGGCCCTGGGACGTACTGATACGCCCAAGGTTGTTTAGGGGTTAAAATAAAAAAAGTTTATACTCACTTTTCCTCAAGCGCTACCACCCCCTCACCGCAAGTCTTCTGTTTATTTCCTGGCTCTGACCAAATGGGACCTCACCACTGTAGAAGCCGATTGACTGCAGCACTCCTGCCCTTTATTGACAATACAGTTAGAAGTGTTCTCCTCTGAATGGTGACACCAGACAATGGCACATGACTGCTGCTGCCAATCGGAGGCTGCAGTGGTGATTTCCCAGGAAGTTAATAAAAGACCAGAGGAGAGGGAGGATGAGGGCAGAGCTAGATCCAAAGTGAGCAGAGAGGTGTCAATTTTTTTTTTTATTTAAAGGGGTATTCCCACTATATTTATTAGCTTTTAACATGTAGGAAAAGGTAAATAAAGACTACTCCCAAATACATTGCTGTTCAGATTTTGCTTCATTTTAGAGCTATAGCAGTTATTATTATTGTTATTATTGTTTTTTAAGCGCCATTAATTCTAGGGAGCAGTACATTAAAGAGGGGAGTTACGTACATAACATAGATCCAGACAAAATACATTGGAAACACTAAGGGCGACATGTTCCATTAGGGATGCGCAATTTTTTGGTCTATTTTCGCCAAGAAACTGTTAACGCCCTATTCTCTATAGAAATGAACTGTAATACACAAAAGCTAGGTGCATTATACGCCAGGCATGACACATATGAGTGTGCCTAAAGTAGCTAGCAATAATATGCTATGCGCCTAGATGAGACTCTTCACTTATACTATGCAAGGTATACCAGACGCCAGATTTTTGTCAGGTTCATCTATTCAGGCGCACTATATACTTATTTTATGCGGCTTAAAACTTGTGTGGCGGCGCCTCTTTTCAGGTATGTCGCCCTAAATGATTGTGGTATATCTGCCACATCTTAAAGGGGTTGTCTACCTCAGTAACAAGTAATTTAAAAAAGGTCCGAGGTACCAAGTAAAAGAAAAAAAAAAAGTTATACTTAACATCCCTTGGCCCCCAGTTCCAGTTACACGTCTCTCTGGTCTTCTGTTGACATGACATTACTTCCAAATGGGAACATTCCTGCTGTGGTAACTGATTGGCTGTATCGCTCGTGTGCCCCTAACATATCACTGTTGTGAGCGGTTCACTTTTGAATGGTGATGTGACCACTGCGGGCACTGATTGAATGCCCCTGGATTGGATGATCACTGTTTATAAGTGAAGAGCTCCCAATAGTAACATCTCCATTCAGAAGTGACTCTGCCAACAGAAGTCAAGAAAGAACCGCTGTTAAAACCGGGGACAGGGGAAGGTGAGTGTAATCTTTTTTTTTATTTTACATGGGCCCGGGACCTTTTTTAATGACTTTTTACTGATGTGGACAACTCCTTTAATCCTGAATACTCGACTATCTTTCTTTAAGCCAACATTAATAAATCTGCCCCATTCTTCCATAGAAACAGTTGGAAAGATTTACTAAAAACTGTTTAATATTTAGACAGTGGGCACTTAGAATAGTTTAACAGTCTAACAATGCACCAAATTTAACACAATAGCTCACTCTGATAAATTTGACACACAATTTGGCTAAATTTTTTAAAACTTATGTCAATACCTTGTAGTAAACTATTGGTGCAATTTTTAGCACATGATGTCACAAATGAAGTCATAACCTCTTTCAGTTAAGACACATTTGTCAAAAACACATAGTAAAAGTGATACAAATCTTGAACACCAGAGTGGAAATTTATGAAGTAATTTATGCCATTATTCTGTTGTATAAGTTGAACATTTTTGTGCAAAGCTCAATTGCCAAGCTGCTAACTTCTACAAAAAGTAGGCAGGGACTAACAAAAGAGGCGCGGTCTAGCACAACCTGAAGCTTTTACAGAAAGTTATGCCAAAAAGACCGGCAGGTCTATAGTGCAAATATAAATTCCACCAGATTGCTTTTTTACTTATACTGAAGAGTAACCCCTGAAGCACAGGGAGTGCCTACATAGCCATAAGGCTTTTACGCGCCTCCATACCGACACCATTAAAGCAGCTCTAAAATCATTCACTTTTAGCATGAACAGCTATATGTTTCCAGTATCATTGTTACTACACCTGCTTCTACTACTTATGTTAACTTTTTATGCAGTAATAATTGGCAATCATTCTTCTCTTGCTCATTTAGTGAATACATTATTTATAGCATTGTCTGATTTTATTAAATTCCAATTTAGAGCACGATTAACTTTTATTTGCATATGTAAAAATAATATCACAACCTAGATTCAAAATTCTATTTGACATGCACCGTAGCTATTATGTGGTTTGATAATAAAATGCCTGATAAAGTATTGTCAAATCTCATGTCTGCATGAAAACTGCACAGCAAGAGACATCCAGGAATGTTACCTAGAGTATGAATAGATCTAGCGGTTCTCTGCTCAAGCTGCCACATTGCAGTATTAAGTCATTGGTTCTGTCTGCAAGCTCCATTTTCAGTAACTGCAGAGAAAGAGGCTGGTGCTCAGTGCTTGAGCTGCCTAGAGTGTTACTATCAAACAGAAATATTGTACATTCTGCTTCTTCTTTCCAAAATTCTTATTACTAGTTTATTGGACATTTATTTACCAACTTTTTGGATAAATAAACATACGCAACGTATCAGTTTTATTTTTTTGCGTGATATATTGTTTACATTTTTAAAAATTTTATTTTGGCAGACATGATTGTGCAATGGATAGAAAATAGTGAAAAGCCTATAGTTAAAAAAGTCATCATACTCATGCCTCATTACTTCACATGTTAATGTACTAGCCAGTCCTGGCAAACAAGGTGGCCAGAACATATGGAGTTAAATTGGAAACCATCCAGCAAAACACTTGAAAATTGATCACCTAATATATATGGATGGATCTTGACAATCTGACACTACACTTTGGCCACTACAAGTAATTGAAAAGCTGATTCTTTTCTGGTGATTAGTTAATAGCTTTTACAGTCCCAAAAGCTGAACACTGGAAAATACTAAAATAGAACAAATATAAAATATAAAAGTACAAGTAAACATCAGCTAAAATAGCAATGGAAATAAGGGGACTATTAGATTTTTAAAGGGGTGTTACATTTTCACAAAATGCTCTTCAGTCGGTCAGGGAGGTTCTAAAAAAAAAAAATAAACCTCACCTTTTAAACCTGCACCCCAAGCTCCCAATTTATGACTTCACGTCCATAGCGATTCACCAGATACAGCGCTCTTTTCCTGGATAAGGCCCCTGAAAGCTGAGGCCTTTGATTGACTGGGGCCTCCCATATCCACTGATTATGACATCATCAGAAAACACACTGGATAGAGCAAGGATAGAAAAATTTGTTTTTATTTTATTTTAGAACTTCCCATTTAAAAGGAATCTAATGTCATTTTTAGGAATCAAAATAAGATACTGATACATATTCTCTTCTTCTTACCCATTTTTATTTTGTGGTTGTAGATTTAATTCCGTTGTCTGTATATCAATATTGGGGCAGACTGCTGGAACTTTTCTCTACAGAATAGGAGAAGCAGGATTACAGGATTTAAAAAAAAAATATTGATAGTGGTATGGGAAATAGTCAATAGGGGAATATAAAATACATGATTTTTTTCTTTGTATCATTTTAACAAACTTTTGGGTGCACTTTTTTGTGTTAGTGGTGTTATTTTCCAAACACATAATGCTATAGGTGGAGTGTTATTGTCAGGTAGATAATGGTCAGGTCCACTATAGACCTCCATAATTTTTTCTAATTAAAAAACAAATGTTTAAATGTATGTTAAGCTTCTTGGAGTATTTTTGATGTGTTTTTTTCACATTCTAAATCATGTGATTTAAAAAGGAATCATTGAATTTCATGACCCATGAGTCGCATGATTTATTGTGTAAAATTAATTCACAGAAATTACCAAAAGGGCCCCACTAAAATATAAATTTTAATAAATTATTTAAAATATGCAATACAAATCAAATACAAATCCTAAACACTAAATATTAATAAATAATCAATCCCTATATACATATACACTTCAATTTGAGCGAGGTAGTAGTCTATAGACACTCCAAAAATAGTGGAATTTCTCTCACCATCACAAATACATCAATACTAATATAGGTTTCTTCTTGTTACTCACGGTTTGATGACCCAACGTGCAGCATCCATGATATTTATCCAAATTCCAAAAAAGGGGGGGATAAAGGTCACAGCGTTATACACCACCTGGCCTTTCCCTTAATTACCACCTTCCTAACAATGGAGTAATCGCCCCAAAAGGGACGGCCCCATTAATGATGACTAGCCCTACAAAAATACCCTAGCTCTAAAAAGAAGGGCATATAAACAATGCAGTGTGCAATATGAAAAAAGTGACAAAACAAGCCTTCTCACTAATATTTGGAGAGGGCTGCCACATCCCGAAGCGTTTCCCCCCTTTTCCTGTCCAAAAGGGGTTCCTCAGGAGATATGAAACTATATATGAGGCATAGAGGCACAAACAAGCCCTCAATGGGGTCCTTCTCAATACAGGTGGATTGGTGAAGCAGCGTTGATTGTGTAAAATTAAAAACACATGCAGTTTTTAAGGCACTTTTTTCAGCCATAAACATGTTACAAAAAATGTGTGCTTGAGGGGTCAGTGTCATATATAGCATTTTGGGGGAAAATACCACATATTTGTGGCATTTTATCTGGCATCTTTACCTGTTCTTATTTCTTTTTTTTTGTGCTAAAAACACTGCAGCCAGATATTACCTGGTAGTCAATAGGGCAATAAAAAACACATTAAAAACATTGCATATTTAATGGGGTTGTCTCGCTACAATGATTGGGTTTTAATTAAAAGATCTTTAAAAAACAAGCAGCTTTGCAATATTATGTTCATTACAAATGTCCCACTGATTTTGAGTTACCCTGGTTTGTAGGAGTGCATCAGTTCTCAAATCAACGTGGCAGTGTGGGTGCCCATCGTTCTGAAAACAGGTCGGAACAAGAGCCCCTCCCACACAGTAAAAGGGACTTGTATGCTTCTGGGGGGAAAAGGGAGGGGAAAGGGCTCTGGCTTCTGTGTCTTGTAACTGTGCTGCCGGGATTAACCCTGTTTTGTGCCTGCTCCCCCCCTGTTCTACACAGATGGAAGGGAGAGAGGTGAAGCGATCTGGGTCAGTAAAGTGTTGCAGTAAGTGGTTTACTATAATAAGATGTGCGTGGGCTTTGACTTGCTAATAGTAAGATTCAGGAGGGCTGGAATGGTTCAATCCCCTCCTGCTCTGCGTATTAGGACACAGTGATTTGTAACAATTCCAGCTGCCCTGTGTCGTTCTGACAGAGTTTGTTTGTTGTTGCTTGAGATGTCTGTAGAGATTTGTATGTAAGAAGGGGAAAAGGGAACATTTTAATCCCCCCTGCCTGCTATTAATACACAGCTTCACAGACCTCCCCACCTCATAGTCACCCCCCTCTCCTGTCTCCGACTCTGTGGAGTGACAGTGCAGGTCCAGCAGTGAGCAGCCGAAGCAACCTGGGCGGGCACCACGGGGTTAACTGGACAAACCCCCTCCCCTCCCCCTGCTGTATAAATTTACGATCAGAGGGGGGAAGCTGCTGTGTGCTGAAGGGAGGAGAAGAGGCAAAAAGACAGCCCCTAAATTCAAAAATTCCTATGCTGCCAGAATATTAAATGGGCTAAAGCTTAGTGGGAAAACTCCTTTAATTTGGGTATTTTTTTTCCACTCTAAACATTGCTGTCCTTTTCATTCCCCCTGTTCTTGCGCAGGGGACATCTCTTTTTTCCCCAGGTCTCCCCCCCTTTATGCTAATCCCAATCCTCTTCGCCCCCCCACAGAAACCCTGTAAATAGGGGCTAATATAAACAAAATCCAGTATCCACCAAAACAAAAATTTAAACCCCCACAAGTGACGGGAAAAAACCCTAAACTATTTTGAATAAAGATCATAACAAAAAAATAAATGCACTGCCATATAGGGGTTATATATGAATATACTAATGTACACAGACTCATAAAATGTTATATATATATAAAATATATATATATATATATATTTATTTTTAAAATATTTTCTTCCCCCCCGGGTCCAACCGCCAAGATGACTTCTCCCACCCCACCATTGCCCCCTACAGATTTGGACAAAAAATATCTTTAAATTCTCATTTTCCAGACCCCCATCACGTCCCCCAAACCACTTTTCCCAAATTCCCATTCGGGGGGAGAGTGGTACATGACATAGCGGGATCACAGCTCCAGGGGGGTTGGCAGGAACAATGACTAACCCCCTAAAGATTGTGCACAGTACCCCTGTATCCCTCAAATTAAAATTTTACCAGGGTAGGAAAACCCCCAAATGATAGTTTGGGTAGGAGGTTGGTGGGCTCGTGGTAGGTAGGCAACAGTTAGGCTTCAGGTAGGAAATACGTAATGGTTCAAGGTGTTAGGTAAAATTGGCCCCAGGAAGCATATTTTTAGGCCCCAGGTAGGTGGGAAGATTGGCCCAAAGTAGGAAAAATATGCGCATTTGCACCCCGGGTGGGTAATAGCTACTTTTGGGGCTTGTCCTAAGGTAGGTAGATAGGTTATTTGTGGGGCCCACATAGGTAAGAAGTTAGATAGGCTATAGGTAGGCCCAATATAGGTAGGCTATAGGTAGGGTCCATTAATAAAAAAGAAAAAGAAAGTAAGAAATAATTAACTCATCTGTCTCCATGATCCCCCAACATGATGAGCGGTAAGCCAGCTTCTGAGCCCAGCGCGGGCGGCATGATGATATAATATACGTGGGGATATTTACCTGCCTCTACCTGCCTATGGGGGGATATACCCCTTTCCCACCTGCCTATGGAACAATACCTCCCTTTTTGGGGCAATACCTCCCATACTTCATGGAGGCATAACCCTTTCCCAAGCAGCCTATTTGGGAGACATAACCTGCCCTCTACCGCCTATGGAGGAAAAATATACCTCCTAACCTCCTAGGGGACATATATGCCTCTCCTGCCTAGGGGAATAACCTCCCATGGGGGGCATTAAACTACCTATACCTGCCTATGGGGCATATTAAAAGCTATGGGGACATTAACCTCATATACCCCCTATGAAGATATTAAACTGCCCAAGGGAGACATTAAACTGCCTAAACCTGCCTAGGGGGGATTAAATTGCCTATGGGGGACATTGAACTGCCAATGCCTAACTTGCCATGGGGGACATTAAAAACTGCCATACCCCCCTATGGGGGACGTTAAAATGCCTATACTTGCCCATGTAATTTATTGGTATCCATTTTTATTTTGAAATTTTCCAGTAGCCAATGATTTTTCCCTCCTAGGCTTATTTATTTCAATAAGTTTTCCATTTTTTGTGCAAAATAAGTCCCTCGGGTTATATTTGGGTGGGTTAACCGATATATTTTTTTTCTTTTCTTCCCTTGTGTTGGGGTCCCCAGGACGGGTTTTGGGACTCTTCTCTATTCACTTTTCACAGCCCCCCATTGGGGCAAACCAACAGCAATTTGGTTTTCAGTACCATGTTAGTGATCACCAAAATTATCCACCTCTTTTCCCCTTAACATCATCCCCCAAAATGCTACAAAATACAGTGATTGTCCATCTGCTGCCTCTGACATCATTTCCTTTCTCTATCTCAAACTAGACATTACTAACCTGAACATCTTGTCGTTCCACCGTCTACTAACCAACCCCCCTCTGCTATTTCTGTTTCAGTGTGTGATGCGGCCATAACTCCTAGGCAGCAGGCTCGCTGTCTTGGGTTTATATAGTCTATCTCTCCTTTCCCCTCCTTTTTATTTGTCCTTCACCTGCTCTTCACACCTTCACCTAAAGAACATCTCCAGAATCCGTCCTTTTATCCTCTTATTGTCACCCTTATACTTTATCATCTTGACTACTGTAACTCCTTGCTTGTCAATCTCCCTCTCTGTAAACCCTCCCCTTTCCAGTCTGCCCTGAATGAAACAGCCAGGCTCATCTTTCTTCCAGCTATACTGATGCCTCTACCCTGTGTCAGTCACTGCACTGATTGCCTATTCAGTACAGAATGCAACATAAACTAATCACTCTCACCCATAAAGCTGTCCACAGTGCTGCAGCCCCCTATATTTCCTCCCTCTTCTCTGTCTCCCACCCTTCCCTTTCTTGGTGGTCTGCTGATTATCTTTTATTACATACCTAATTCATTTTATTTTCCCTTACCGTTCTCCACGATTTGGCAGGAGCTGCTCCCGTCACTGGAACATGTTACCCCATTTGATCAGGCAAACTCATAACCCTCATAGCTTTAAATGTGCCCTGAGAATAAAACTTCCTAGGCAAGCGTACCAAGATCCCTAATTGCTAACCCCTCGCTATTAGTCACTCCCTACCCTTAGGTACTCACAGGCAGATGTACTATCTGGTTGGTAGGATCATCCACTTTTTATGTAAACCATCCCATATTTATGAAAAATGGCTAGACCATTGTGTAAACCAAGCATTTTCCATTCTTTTTCTCACCCATACACCCTAATAGAGTGTAAGCTCTTGCGAGCAGAGACCTCACACCTTGGGCCACATGTATGAAACAGTTTTGGTCTAAAACTCACTTTTTTTGCCCATAGGTTTCTATGGGGAAAAAAGTGAGTTTTAGACCAAAACCATTTCATACGTGTGGCCCCTTGTGTCTGATCTGTAAGCAGCCTTTTCTTGTCTTATGTTGGTCTTTTTTGTCTGTAGTTACACCCTCTAAATTGTAAAGTGCTGCGGAATAGATTGGTGCTATATAAACAAAGATTATTATTATTAATAATATTAATAATAATCACTAAGTTACATGAGCTATAAATCACACGGTTTGTTATGGCAAAAACAGCAAAGAAAAAAAGTATCACTAAAAACAAAAGCAAAATAAATGTGTTTTTTTACAAATGCCACTAAAAACAAATCAAAACGGCAAATAACACTAAAAAAAAAAAGAAAAGACTTCAATAGCACATTAAAAATACCCCACAAAATGCAGAAATAAATGCATGTAGATTTATAAAAAAAAATGCATTTTTAAAATAATTTTGTAAGCCTACAAACCACCACAAAAAGTCTGTTTGAAAATTGACTTATTTTCTATTTTTTGGAATCACACATGTAGTTTTTGATGCAGTTTTTCTAAATAAACCTAAGGATTCATAAAGGAATAGCACCATGAGGGAGCATTCAGATGTAGAGCAAGGGTACCACAAATGTACTAGCCTCACAGGGGGACATGTATGAAAACTGTCTAGATCTAAGACTTTCTTTGTTGCCTGTAGCAACCAACCAGAGCTCCCCTTTTTGCGCACAACTCTACATTCTGTTCTCACTTGTTCTCAAAACTCCCATATAATAGAATAAAGAGTCATCCGCAAGCGTGACCAGCTCTCTGTTCTGAGCTGACACTTTCAGGGGCTCGTTCCCGAGATAGGTGAGAGTCCCAAAGGTTGAACGCGCACTTATTAGACTTTGATGGTATGTCCTATCGATATGTCATCAAAGTTCATGGTGGGAACCCCCCTTTAACCAGCAGATGTATCAATATACAGCATAATGTCAAACAAATTGAAGTATTTCTTATCACTTATATTTCTGTTCAAGCATCTGTTCTATCCAATGATTGTTATACATAACATAATGAAAGGTTTATTTTATATACATTTTTAATACAAAGGATCAGACTTGGAAAATATACCTTTTATCAATTTGAGGCACCTGCAACATAGTCACATTTAATGTTTTGATAGCATGTGCATTAAACTTCATCAATCTCATGCAGAGCTAATAAAAGTATTCAGTATTCTTGTTTGCTCATATAAAGAAACATTTGCAATACAATAACAGCAATTAAATCAATGTGCATTTAGACACCTGTGGAGAAACATGTATATTTCTAAATTCTATATTCTGTATCCCATGCTTTGTCTGATAGATTACATTATGAAAAATACTAGAAAATTTACTGCATTTCATATTAAGAATTCATTGAGATTATAATGGATTGTATCAAGAGAATAACAGAGGAAATAAAATTCACTGACACAGAGAATATTAAACATTATTTTTAAAAAAATTATACACAGCATATCATCCAATTGCACCGTGGAAGGAAAGCAGGATAAAATGAAACAAAAATATAATTATGTACAAACAAAAAATGCAAAAACAGATTTAGATTTAAAAAGTTGGATTTTTCATCATCAAAATTTGAAAATATAAAAACTTCAAATATGATTTTGTATATATAACTTAATTTTTTTAACCCTGTCTTGGGAAATTCTGTAAAATTCAATTGTTTTATTCTATGGATAAGAATATATTTAACAATTGACTATGAAAATGATCCACACTGGCCATACAGCAAGTAAATAATAGCCAATCAAGCTTTAAATATCCTACCAGGAGAGAAATACAACCCACTCAGAATAAATCAGCTGTTACAGTTTTATTTTTTTATATTTTATTGCACCCAATAGGGAGGGGATTTGAATCTATTTTCACCCATGATTCTATTTAATCCTAAAGATCAAAATGTTCCTGCTGCTAGTGAATTCTTTTTTAACATAAGTAGGTAATACAGTGTCCAGACAGGGGTCTCCCAAATCTACAGTTTTAGTTTAGAATAAAGCACCAAAAATAAAATATACATATAGTGTTTGTTTTACTTTTTGATTATTTTTATTATGCTTTTATCAAAATCATTGTAGATTCATTTAAATTGCAAGCTTATGTATATTTGCAAATGCTTTATATATCTGCTTTTTGAATGAATTATACACTTCTACAAGTTCTTAATAGAAAAAGTATATAACCCCTATGGATAGCCATTAAAAGGAGACCACTTCCCTAGAGTCAGAAAGCCAGAGGGATAAATCCATTTATCGCTCTGTAAAAAAGCTTTATGCATGCTTTTCTAAATGGCTTGATTGAATAGCTATACACTAGCTATACACTATGATACACTATGTAATGGTATTTTTGTCAGCAATAGTCAGCTTCCAGAGGAAGGGGAATTTAAAATTCTTTGCGGTTGCCCTGAGCTACCATCATTTCACTATAGGTTATCATTTACAGCAGTATACGTTAATAAGTTTTCGCTCATGTATGTAAATTTCATTACATGTGCCTAACAGCTTTTTTTCAAGACGAGCCATAAGAGCATTGGAAATGCATAGTAATCAATGATGTGACACCCTATTTCTGTAAAACCCAAATATTAATGTGACACATGACAAAAAAAAAAAACTGTGTGAAGCAGGGCAGCGTCCCTAGGTTGCCATCTATAACATAGAGAGACACCTGTAAACCTATGAGCTTAGAAGGAAAAGAAAAGAAGGAAAACACTGTCACAAGGAGAGAGAAAGAGCAGACAAAGCTGCTTTCAGGACAGTAGTGCTGGTACTGCTATTTGGGGCCAGAATCAAATTGTGGGGTTCCATGCCCTCTCTCACACAATTCAGGACCCCATACTTTGCTGATTCAAGCTGTGGGCTGCCCACAGCAACATCAAAGGCTGCCTGTGAGGCCTTGTCCTATATGAGGGGAGTATAAAGGGGGGCCCAGCCCTATAACTATGTTTGGGAAACACTGCGTCCTAACCATCCTGGATCCAGCAGGACAGTATTGGATTCCTAGTGGTGTCCTACTGTCCTGGGTGGTCTGAGGCATATCCTAGAAACCCGGGGCACAGAAAGATTGGTTTAGGAAAATGATGATTAAAAATCTAAATTTAAAAACATATATACATATTTTTCACAAGTAGTAAAACATTATAAAAAATATTTAAATTGTATTGACAGAATAAAGATAACATGTAATTTATACTACACAGGAAACTTAAAGGGGATTTGCCAGGACACAAGTTTCTTACCTTCCTTATCAGCACAGGGAGAATGTCAACAAATCACGCTGAGTCATGAAGGCTGCAGGGCTGAGAGGGAGGGGGTGAGCAGAGAGTGAGGAATAAGGAGCGTCTCAAAACTTAAGTGAAATAATAAACAGTACAACAGTGGATTCTCAATACAGCAAGACACAGCCTAATAGACTGCACTTTCTACCCGGTGCCTTAAAAGCTCATTCATTTTGCCTGTCATCAGATAAGAAGTGTTTCACGCAAGCGCATATAATCACATATATTTAGAAAAGTGATTAAATACCCATTTTGGAGGATCCCACGTCATCATTACATCATGGCAAAACCCCTTTAAAATAAAAAAATACAAGCCCACAAAACAATGGCATTATTGCATTTTCTTTCTCCATGCATTTCACAAAGAATTTATTTAGGGGCAGATGCTTTGGCAGTATGGAGCCCTGAGATTCCTAATGGCTGCCCTGGCAGTGGGTCATATTTTTAAGATGAAGTATTATAAGACCATTAAATTACACAGTAGCTTTCAAAATAAATTAAATTGTGAAATCAATAAACCATAATACTAATGGATAGGACATTTGCATCCTGAATCTCACTTTTAATAGAAGTTTCTTACCATGACTGTAGAACAATTATCTTCAATATCTACTGACCATACACTTTGTGCAGCCTCGGAGGCAGCCACGGTGGATGCACAGAATTCTTTACTGTATTGTCTGTTTTATTACTTTTATTACTTATTATCTTTTAAGGTTGATAGGCGCTGTAATTTGGGACAGAGTGCAAGTTGAATATGGAGGGCAATAAGGGCATAAGGAAAAAAAAGACTATTATAGTCTCCAGAAAGTGATGAAGTACTGTCCTGATCCCCCACAGACAGGGACAGGGAAGGTGAATACAGAATACAAAGCTTTATTTTTATTGTCTAGTATATAGTAATTTTATTTATTTAAATAATATTAAATTTGTGGATTATACATTAAGTTCAAAGGGGTTTTTACACTATTGCATGTCATGACACTATGATATGTTACATGACAAGTCTACTGACTGATGGGTGTTGCACCACTGAGTATCAGAAACCACATTTTCTTCTTCAAAAATATATGAAAAAATAAAAATAAATACCTCGTTGTTGAAACCAATATCTTCTGCATCTTAAAGAAAAGCTAAATATTGAGGGTGACATGTATGAAACTTGGTGCCAACACGCCAGTTCTAAATTAATATAAAGGAGTGAAGGATCCGACAGTATGTATGAACCGTTGTATGTGGGTTCATAAATGTGGTGTGTGGTATGCATTGCATAGCATAGCATATTTTTAGCGCGTATCATATCTTTGATGCATAGCATATCTTTTGCGCATTCAAGGCACGGCCCCGTTCATACATGTTGTCCTGAGTGTCCACAATTGTTGATAACCTTTAATGGCTATATGAAAAGACATCTTAGGTCTCTTTAATTTTATATAATTTTACTAAAATGAATATTTTTTAGATTACACCTTATATTGTACTGTCCCTCTTTTTCCTGTAAACCACTTTACTGTTTCACAAATGCTTAGTCAATCTGTTAAACAGTTCTTTAGCACCAATTTTAGTATCATAGATCAATAGCAGAGGTATTTTTACATGTGTGTAAGAATAAGAGCTTTATAGGAGGGAGTACACAATGAGAACCTTCCGACTTACACTGACAGGAGGTCATTCGTTTAGTTTCTGCCTATAAAATTAGAGACCTACATAATAACAAAGCCACCCAGAGTAGACGTGGGGTTATGTGTGAGCGTAAGGCTGACTATTAATAGTAATGACAGGTTCAGATTAGTTTAATGTGAGGTCCACAGTTGGTAAGGTACAGTGCTGGGAGCTCACCCTACTTAATCCTTTCAAATCCAAAGCTCTAACATTATGTGGTTTATCTGACATACACATAAGCATTAAAAGTCTCTTTATACAGCCTTGATTGAAACTGAAAAGAGTTTCTCTATATCATTAAGGAGCAGGTTAAGGCCTAAATAACAATTCTTTCCTACATGAACTGAGTTTTAAAGAGCGCAATTCACACAATCTACTGCATTGTAAATGGCCTTTGTTTCGTGTGGATTGTTTCAATTCTGTTAATTATAGTAGTCATTAATATTATTATCCATTTACAGTACATTAACAATCCAATCAGCATTGGACCATTTGTACTAATGACTACAAATAGCCATACATTTACAGTATACACTAGTAAACAGATTTTTTTTCTTCAGAAAATAATTTTACTATATACAGTTGGATCATGAGGTATTTGGCCATTGATATTTTCAGAAAGGTTGTAATATGTGATTGAAGTTTAGACTTTCAGCTTAAATTAAATGGGGTTAACAAAAAGATTGCATTAAAGGGGTTTTTATCATTTCATTAAATGGTCTTCAGAATAAGGGGACAGTGAAAACAAGCAACTTTGCAACTGGATGTCATTTGCAAAGCTGTCTTGTTTTCACAGTCACCCTTATCGTCATTTACTGTAAACACTGTTCCCCAGTGCCGATCGGATTCCACCTCCTTGCATTTCATTGGCTGCGGGCTCTACTAATATACATTCTGTCTGGCCCCGGGTCGTATTCACGGGAGCACGCATTTCTGCCTCTCTCACTCAGAATAAGGGGCCGGCAACAATTTCACTCTGTACAGCTAGCAGCTCCTCATTGACACTGCAGCTGCTTCTACAATCAGAAAACAGCAGAATTGTGCCTTGGTGCTTAATGCTCCTGTGTGTAAGGGATCGGCAACATTTCACTCTACACAGCCACCCTCTCCTCAGTGACACTGCAGCTGCTTCTATAATTAGAAAACAGCAGAATCGTGCCTCGGTACCTAATGCTGCTGCATAGAAGGGAAACGGATCTGTGTTCTGGAGGAGTTTATAGAAGACTGGATTCAACTGTAACAAACCTCCAGCTGTGAGAGAAGGGATCAGTGCTCTTAGTTCATAGAAGGCTGTCTAGACTGAATGCCGGGCTGTGGTATGTAAACAGCTCTTACAAAATAAGACTGCAAAAGGAGAGGCACGACGCAGGGACATGTGAAGGGGGGGGGGTGGTTGAACACACTGAATTGGGAGCTAGCATGAACAGTGAAGGGTGAGGATGATGTCCCTTTAGTTAAGAAACACCCAGCTGGGAGGGGAAGAAACGCCCCTGTATTTCAGGAACTGAGAAAATCTAGCTACAAGAGAACTGCCGAACTGATGAAGCGATAAATCCCCTTTAACCATTTAGGAATTTTCTTCTATGGTTCCTTCATTTTTACAGACTCAAAATTGGCTAGACAAACTAACAAGTCTATATACTTTAGAATTCATTCTGCTACATCTATCCACAGTCACACCATCAATAAATACTGCATCGGCAGCCATACATCCCCAAGCCTCAACCATGATTGACCGATGATGAGGCATGCATTTCATCATGAGCTTTTCCTTTATTTTTCAGATTGCTCCTTTCCTATAATTCTGTTGCAAGTAAATCTTGGTTTATCTGATTAAAAAATCTGGTACTTTTGTTTAGATCTCCGGTCCTTTTTTTTAGATATTTTTAGAAAAGTAGCTGCTGACCTTTCAGTTCTTGAGTGTTGCCAGTGGTTTGCAAGCTCACATAGACTCTCTGAATGTCCATTCATGAAGGAGTCTCTTAAGATTATTTTGTCTTGACAAGATGATGTGAAGAGGTTCTCTTTTACCAATGAAATGATTTTTTAGCCATCCACTTTAATTGTCTTTCATGCTTTTACAGGCATTTCAATGTTTCTGAGCTTACTGGTCCTTTCTCTTGGAACCAAATTGTTGATTTGAACATGCCTAAAGTTTATATCTGTCTGAAAGATTTGTTTGATGGCCTCCTTCACTTGCACATATTGAGATTTCCTATGAACTGCTAGTAAATGCAAATTAAACATTTGAAATCAGACTTCAATTTTATGTCATGAACAAATTATGTACTTGCCCCACCAAGTCATGGAACTGCTTATAAATGAGTTGTCAATCACTTTTGAGCCTGTTAATATGGAGGGACTAAGAATAGATGGCTGTAAGTTCTAAACTGCAATATTTTTGTTAAACCCATTGAGTTGAATTTCTTAACTTTAATAATTCTATTTTAAAGGGGTGTTCCTGGATCTGAGACTGCTCGTTGGTCCATCGGGGTATGATTAAAAATATAAGATAAGGCTCATACACGCCTCCCGGAAGGTTTCCTTCAGCCCCGGCTGCCGATGCGTTCATCCCCGCAGTAGTCAGTTAACGGTCATCATTCGCGTCACAGGTACAGCCAATCACAGGAACAACATCACATGCACATGACCTCCTTGCCTGTAATTGGCTGCAGAAGTCATGTGAATGAAGACCGTTCACTGGCTACTGCGGGGATGTATGGACCAGGACTGAAGAAGACCGTCCGGGAGGTAAATATGAGCCTTATCTTCTATTTTTAATCATGCTCATGTTTCTCACCACAATGATTGGATTTTAATGTGTAGGGAAAGGTAAATGAAGACTATTACCAAATACACTGCTGTTTTTATTTTGTTTTGTTCAGGATATAAGAAGATTTTATCTACTGCTAGTGTACACAAGTTTCTCTCGGTTGCTGACCACTTCTCTCTGCTCCTTCTCTTTTCTGATTGCTCCAAGCTGCCATCTGACCATGTTGAGTCACTCCCTGCTGTCTTATCTCTAGCACGGGAACTTGTTAATGACAAGTTTTAATCTGTAGCGCTCTCTAGCTTTGTGCACTACATAGTTTTAATCTCCTGTACTCATATCACTGTGACAGGAATAGGAGAGCTAGTATGCCAATCTCTGCTATAGAACCACCCACAGCCTGATCATGAAGTGTGATTCTGAATCTGGCTATTACTCTATGAAACAGCATGGTGAGACAGCCCCATCAATGGCTTTGTTTCTAATGTTCAGAGGCTAAATTATAAAGATGGTGTCATCGTCACAATAATTCTGGATTTCACAGCTTGGGTTAGAGGATTGTGACAGCACACCACCAGATAAAAAATACTTCACAGAGGTCCTAGAGTTCCAATACATTTATGTAGCCTTTCTTTTCAAAGCAAAGCTGTTTAGATGTAGACTTCCCTTTTTTCTAATTACTTGACCGGAAGTAGTTATACTTGTTATACATACAGTAAAGCTGCAGCCCGGTCATTGTCACTGACTCTATAAACCAGCTAATTCATATTACTGTTACCATCCCCTCACCTCTTCTGTCCTGTTAAAATATTGATGCAGTTACACCTTTAGTTATTCCATTCATTTATATAGCACTGTTATATTCCACAGCACTGCACAGAGATTGTCATTATTCACATTGGTCACTGTCAGCACTGGGACTCACAGTCTAAATTCCAGATTAAGGGCTTGTTCACAAGACGTTTTTGATCCTTGTTACGGATCCGTTTTTTACATGTGAAAAACGAATCTGTAAAGCGGATCCGAAAAAAGCAACAGTTGATACTTTATTTGGATCCGGATTTCAGGCTTTTCAAGTTGCGTTTTACGGATCCGCATTGCTGATGCGTTCTCTCTCTCTCCCTCCCTCCCTCTCCCTCTCTCCCATTCATAGATGTCCTGCCCGATCCATGCTGCGCCCGTGCCAGACATAGATGTCCTGCCCCATCCATGCAGCGCCCGTCCCATTCATAGATGTCCTGCCCGATCCCTTTCGCGCCGTCCTGCCCGATCCATGCTGCGCCCGTCCTGCCCGATCCATGCTGCGCCCGTCCTGCCCGATCCATGCTGCGCCCGTCCTGCCCGATCCATACAGCGCCCCTCCTGCCCGATCCATACTGCGCCCGTCCTGCCCGATCCATGCTGCCCCACTCACCGCCGGTCCACCTCGGGCCGCGCCGTCCCGCGATCCAGCCGCCACTCACCTGCAATCCAGCCGCCGCTCACCTGCGATCCCCCGTCCGGCCGCCCACTGCGCTCTTCGCATCCACTTTCAGGATGCGAAGAGCAGCTGATACGTACCCGGAGTGTGGAGCGCTTTTAGACATGTGCCAAAAGCAGACTCCATTATCTCGTATGGGCTTTCACTTGCGTAAACCGCAATAAGAATTGACATGTCAATTCTTAGAGCGGATGCGAACAGCGCAGTTCAGGAGAGCCCTCAAAAGCGCATCGCCGATCTCCCGTGGGAATGGCGATGCGCTTTTGCCATTGAACACAATGTTAATCACACTGACAATTGTTAGATCCGTTTTGCAGATCCGTAAAACGGATCACAAAAACGTCATGTGAACAAGCCCTAACCTGTTTTTGTAGTGTGCTGAAAACCGGACTGCCCACTAGAAACCCATGCAAATAGAAGAATAAACTACTTGCAGATGCTTTCCTTGGTGAGATTTGAACCCAGGATCTCTGCTACCCACTGAGCCACCATGCTGCCTGTACACAAAGCAGAGTGAGGGCTTAATGCCTGCTTGATTTAGCAGTCATGCTATAGTAATAAAGCTGATATCACACATCGTTTTTGTGGAGGCATTTTTTATCTTTTCGTGTCAAAGCCAGGAGTGAATTTGAAAGGAATGGTAAATATACACGGAGAACATTTGCTTTTTCTTACACTGAATCTATTTCTAGGTTTGGATAAAAAACAATCCATTAAAAACTGCATGCGTGTCTAACAGAATTAGCGAATTGTCTGCGTAGACACACAGATAGTTTGCAATTACCAGTATGGGTAAGATATGTATCTATTTACTCCTGCAGCTTATATTAGAAGAGAAAGAAATAGAAAGGCTGCAGTAATTCAAGTCACCTCCTACTCTGCCTATATTTGAAATTTAATTGAATATGCAGCCTGCAAATAGATGATGCTAATAAACACCATAGAGGAAACAGCATAGATCACTGGAGATAAGCTTAAAGAACCAAATACTTAAAACCAGAAAATATTTCAGTTGCAGTTCAACAATAAACCTGTTACTTATCTTGAAGGCTAAGTTTACACAGCAGAGGTTTCCTAATGGATTTTCGGTGGTTTTAATATTTTAAACCGCTGAAAATCCAACGGAAAAACATCCACATAGACTTTAATACAAAAAACGACATGTAGTCTACACAGGTGGGGGGTTTTTTCTGCTCGTTTTTGGGCGTTGACAGTTTTAGGAAAATGTTGTAATATCCAACAACGTTTTTTGGCAAGTTTTTTGCACGGTTTTGCCGAAAAACTGCCTACTTGTTTAAACAAGGTATATGAATTTTGCATGCATTAAAAACTGTCCAAAAACGTCCAAAATACCAGACCAAAAACCACGCCAAAAACCTCAAGCAAAAACCAAAAACCACCCAAATAACTTGTCGGAAGCCCAGCTGCTTGGACAAAAAACTGACAAAATACTCGGGTTCAAAGCAGTTTTTAGGTTTGGGTTTGCAAGTTAGAATAATTTTGTCTTCTAATATATGAAAAAGAATGTATGGAAAATGTTCGAAATTTTTACTCGCTTAAAAAAAATGTATAAAAATCCTTAAATCTAAATTCTGTTGTTTTTTACATAAAATTTTATTACAGGATGTTTGTAGGTACCCTATCCCCCCCCCCTCACTCACCTCACTGACCACGAACATTTACCGGGACATGCAGTTACTGGATAATATAAGGGCAAATACCACACCCTACATATCACCATCATACTGCTACCATAAAAATCCCACTATACCAAGACTAACATTACCAATAACGATCCTACACAAGGACCTGATTATACCGCCAGAACACAACCACAAATTACCACCAAACAGTGACTGAATAATACCCCATACACTATTACTGATCAGAATACAAAGACCAACAGTACCGCTAAATAGTGACCATATAGTGGTAGGTATCAGTGTGCACAGGCTCTGCAGACTGCTCCATACAATGACCATATAGTGGTAGACACCAGTGTACACAGGCTCTGCAGGCTGTATATTACCACCATACAGTAACCATATAGTGGTAGACACCAGTGTTCAAAAGGCTCTTTCAGACTGTTATTACCTCATTCAGTCACCATCTAAATGGTAGACACCAGTGTACACAGACACTGCAGATTGTATCTAACCTCCATACAGTGACCATATAGTGGTAGCGACCAGTGTTTACAGTGCAACTACATCTTGTGACTCACAGGTGACGTTTCTCTGATGAGTCGTTGATAGAGATGGGCGAATTGATTCTAACGAAGTGTAATTCGTTTAGAATTTCAGGAAAACTTCGATTCTGAACGAAGTCGAAGTTTGGGGTGATTCGCGGGAACGAAGCGTGTTTTTGATTGATAAAATGACTGCGAGCACATGGCGTTACATTGGGGCAAGAAGTCTGCGAGGAAGAAGGGCGTAGCCTAATGACATGTGCGAGATGAAGCCAATCAGAGACCGGCGGGATTCTGGGACATCACTGCACTATATAAGTCCGGGCGCCATTGCTCGCTCCTCAACACTCCTCTCACTTGTACTGTGTAGGAAGCTGCTCCTGCTGCCCCCGCTTGCTGCTTATGATATCTCATACTAAAGACTAACTTTTTACACAGCGATTTTTGGGGGTGTCAAAAGCTTGTCTCAGAGACTGCTTCTCTTACGTTCTATTTCTGATTTTGTGGGTATTGGAACGGAAGTCCAGTGTGCGGTCCCAATGCAGCTGCATATACATTTTTTTGCTATCAGCTCAGTTCTCGAGCACATTGAAGATCCCAGGGTTATCAAAGCCTGTTCCTGTTGTAGTCAGTTAAAGAAACAGCGTTTTTACAATCCAAATACCACTTAATTTTTGGTTGCTCAATTATTTTGCGCAATTTAGATCCAGGGGTTAATTAAGCGTTTTTCTGCTGTTGTGGTCACTAAAAGAAGCGTTCCTTTTCACCGCCAAAGAAGAAATTTTGCCTGTAGCATAATTCTTATCCGAAGGTTAATTACAAGTTTTTCTGTTGTTGTGTTCCGTAAAATACACGCCGTTTCAACACGCTACAAAGTTGGTAATTATTGGCAGCATATTTCTTTTGCGCAATTTACATCCAAGGGTTAACTAAGTGTTTTTCTGCAGTTGTACTTAGTAAAAGAAACGTTCTTTTTCACCGCCAAAGAAGAAATTTTGGCTGTAGCATAATTCATATCCGAAGGTTAAATACAAGTTTTTCTGTTGTTGTGTTTCGTAAAATACACGCCGTTTTAACATGCTACAAAGCTGGTATATTGTTGGCAGCATATTTCTTTTGCGCAATTTACATCCAAGGGTTAACTAAGTATTTTTCTGCAGTTGTACTTGGTAAAAGAAACGTTCTTTTTCACCGCCAAAAAAGAAATTTTGCCTGTAGCATAATTCATATCCGAAGGTTAATTAAGCCTGTTTGTGCTTTTAAGAGCGATTCTAAGAGCGGCGGCAGTCATATGCGTGTCATACTAAAACACAACATTGTATGAAGACCAAACCAAGCTCCCTCTGCATATTTAAGCATGGCACAATGCTCTACAGCACCCTACAGGCTCTGTAAATAGCCGTTTTTTAACGTGATTTGTCCCGAAGCAATTCGGACCGAAACAAATTTTGTCGGAAAATTTGGCGAATTCACCGAATCGAATTTTTGAGAAATTCGCCCATCTCTAGTCGTTGACTTTCCCTTTTGTTCTGCATTCGGTCCAGACCGCCATGCTGACTTCTACTGGCCACCACTCGTCCCTGCAGATTTAGACACAAATATCTTAAAATCCTCACTTTTCCAGCATCAGCAGAGGTTAGGTAGCTATAGGGCTCCATATAGATAGGCAGGCAGGATATGGGAGCTATATAGGTAGGGAGACAGGATTTAGGTAGCTATAGGGGCCATATATATAGGCAGGCAGGGCTTAGGGTAGTCTATAGGGGCCTCAAGAAGACAGGCAGGCCATAGGGTTGGATATAGTGGCCATATATAAAGGCAGGCATGGCATAGAGTAGGCTATAGGGGCCATTTATATAGGTAGGCAGGGCATATTGTAGGCTACAGGGGCAATTTATATAGGCAGGCAGGACATAGAGTAGGCTAAAGGGGCCCCATATAAGCGGACAGGTCATAGGGCAGGCTATATAGGGGCCCCATATAGGCAGGCAGGGCATAGGCTAGGCTATAGGGGCCACATATATAGGCAGGCAGGGCATAGGATCGGCTATATGGGCCCCAGATATATAGGCAAACAGGGCATAGGGTAGGCAATAGGGGTCCCATATAAGCAGAAAGGGCATAGAGTAGGCTAAAGGGGCCCCATATAAGCGGACAGGTCATAGGGCAGGCTATAAGGGCTCTGTATAGGCAGGCAGGGCATAGGGTAGGCTATAGAGGCCATATAATAAAACGGGGCACAGGGAGGTTTTGGGGCCCCATATAGACGGGGGGGGGTTTTCTTTAAAATTTTAAAAAAAAATGAAAAAAATACTTACTAACTCTGTCCCCGGCGAGGTGGGCTCATGATAAACAGGGTCATTAAACCCCCCACATAAACACTGGGGGGGCCGGGCGCCTCCCTAGGCAAAAAGGCCACGGCAATTGAATTTGGGTAGTTCAAAAAACCCCCAAGTCCGGCCTTAAAACGTTTGGGTGGAGAGCCCCGGGCATTAGAGGCGGGAGCGCAGCCCCTCGCAGCCCCTTTCCCGGGCGCAGTAAAATGGTACTTTCATTGGGGGCCGGGGCGGGACCCCAAAACTACCGGGGTACCCTGTTTTTTTTACCAATGTTGGGGCCCCGGGCCCCCCAAAGGGACCCGTCCCTGGGCAGTTGCTTTTACTTGCCCTGGTATTTTCCCCCCCTTCCCTGGAGATTGTGGCCCAACTTATTTTTTCCCCCTCTGGTTTTTTTTATAGATAAGAAACCCCCCTTTTAGAATTTTTGTTGGGCAATAGGTGGGTGGGTAGGGGGGTCCCATGGGCCCCCGGAAAGTAGGAAAGGCCCTCAGGGGGGGTTTGGGTAGGCTGAAAGGTGGGTTCAGTGGTAATGGGTTTTTGTAGGCATTTAGGTGGGTCACGGGTAAAATGTAGGGGGGGCCCCCGATAGGAAAGGGTAGGAATAGGGGGGTTCCAAAAGGGTATTGGCTATAGGTTAGCCCCACATAGGTATGTGGGTTGGTATAGTTTTCCCCCACATGGAAAGGCTAAAGGTGGCCCCGCGTGGGTGGTAGATAGGTTATAGGTGGGGGCCCAAACATAGTGGGTTTACAGATGGGCCCCCACATGGGTGGGGTGGGATGGGCCCTTATGGGGGGTTGATGGGTGGGTTTGATAGTTTGGTATAGGTGGTCCTAAAATTAAGTAGGTAAATAGCCTAAAGGGGGGAAACCCCCTGGGGAAGGAAAGGTTTTAAATAGATAAGGGGGCCCCAAATTAAAAAAAAATAAAAAAATAATGGGGGTGGGCCCCTTGCACCCCCTAAGATTTTTTCATTTAATTCCTTGATTTTGGGTCAGAGGGCCCAGGCGTTCTGAGGCAGGATGGGCTGGGCCCCCTGGGAGGGCAGGACCCATTGTATTCACCAGGGGCGTAACTACGGGGGAAAGCAAGTACAGTTACATGGGGCCCGGCTCTTAGGGGGCCCAGGCCCCGGGCCCCCCTACAACCTACTACTCGCTACCCCAAAATTCCGCTCCGGGCCCACGGCAGTGAACTTAACGTTTCACTGTGGCGGGCAAAGCTGAGGGGCCCCGGCCTCCCGCCCGAACGCCCGGCCCCTTGGCTAGCGTTCAAAGGCAGCGCTGCCGATATAGCAGAATGGAGCGACACCCCACTCTGCTACTTCCCCCCCGGCTCTCAGTGATCACCTGGGTGGCGGATTACGTCACATGGGGCCCCGCCGCGCTGAGCACAGAGGTTGGAGCGCAGTCATCGAGGGACGGGGACGGGGGTAAAATGATTTTTTATTTTACCCCCTGTTTTGCCCCGTAAGCCACCCCTGCCTATTACCCCGCCTGCCTTATATATAGAACCCCCTATTAAAACCCCTGCCTGCCAATATATACCCACCCTGCGCCTATAACCCCTGCCTGCCAAATATTAGCCAACCCGTCACCTATATACCCCCCCCTGCTATATAATACCCAACCCCGCCTGCCAAATACCCTGCCTGCTTTTACCCCCGCCTGCCCCAAAATTTTAGCACAACCCCCCCTGCGATATACCCCCCCTGCCTATATTTTAAAAATATAGCCCACCCCCCCCTATATACCCCTCCCCCCGCCTCCTTAATATATATAGCCCCCCCCTGCCCGCCTAAAAACCCCCCTTAGTCGCCTATGTACACCCCCAACCTGCCTATTAGCCCCCCAAAGCCCCTTGTATAGCCCCCCAGCCCCCAAAAACTCACAAACCCCCTGAAAACCGTTTCTACTTTAGGGGCCCCTTTTGTACCAAACCCTGCCACCTACCCATTGGCCCCCTAACCCACCTAATTTTTGTCACCTGATGGGTCCCTATAGCACCAAACCCGCCTGTCCACCTATTTACCCCCAAGACCAAACCACAGCCAACCTTATGGCCCCATAGCCCACCTAAAACCTCCCCCCCTATTTTGGGGCCCCCCAAAGCCTATTTTTCCTACCCGTTACCTAGTGGCCCCACCTTTCTTAGCTACCTGGGGCCCCCTCACCTACCTGTGGTCCCCCTACTGCAACCCACCACCTGGGGCCAATACTGCCCACCTATGCCAATCTACCCACCGAGCACCTACCTAATTGAGACCTGCTTGACTATTGCCTACCGAGCTAGGATCTACCTACCTGCGGCCTATTTACTGCCTATCTACCTCCCTCGAATCTACTAACCTACCTACCTAGGGCCTACCAACCTAATGAGGGTCTACCTGCTTATATGATTCGGTGGGGTAAAGGCCATAGCTGTAACACAATCATCATGGGGTGAATCCTCTGTTCCTCACCTCCCCTCTAGGAGACTGGGCCTCTAAGCTATGGCCTGTATCCACTCCCACCCCTGTGATGTTTGGACAGAGGTGGGGGGCAGGGAGTGAGGTGCTGGAAAAGTGAGGATTCTAAGATATTTGTGTGCAAATCTGCAGGGACGAGTGGCCGGGAGAAGTCATCATGGTGATCGGGACCAGATGCAGAACAAAAGAAAAAAGTCCCAAAGACTCAGTAGAGAAACGTCACCTGTTTGGTCACAAGATGAACGCACTATAATCACTTATATGTCAGCAGAGCCTGTGTACACATAGCTACCACTATATGGTCACTGTATGGAGGTAACATACAGTTTGTAGGACACCTGTGTACTCTAGTATATACCACTATATGGCAGTAACATTAATCTATATTCATTAATAGTACAGGGGTATTAGTCACTATGTGGTGGTAATTTGTGGTCTTGTTCTGGTGGTATAATCCAGTCCATATGTAGTAGTGCTATTGGTAATGTTAATATGGGTATAGTGGGATTTGTTTGGTAGAAGTATGATGGTGATATCTATGGTGAGTTGTTCACTCCTTGTATTATCTAGTAACTGCATTACTTAAGAGGTCCCGGTAAATGTTTGTAAGCGGTGGGAGGAGGGGGGGGGGGATCCATCCAAAAGTTTGCTTTGAGGCCCAGGCTTCTCTAGTCATGCCCCTGGCAGTCACTAATGCTGCTATGGCAATAGTCCCGCCCCTGGTTATAGCGTTCAAACTTGTGTGTACTAAAGAAAAGGAAAATGTGCCTGGTCAGGGAGTTGAGTAATTGGTCCGAATAGGAACTGGTTCATTATGCCATGGACATCATATTTAAGTTAGAAATTTTGTGTTAATAAGATATCTCCTTTTCATATTCCTGTTCAGAACAAGTCATTATGAGGGTCTGCTACTCTGAATCCCCTTTTTTTAACCAAAGTGAAGAGCCAGGATTAACTGTAGTTGGCCATGTTTTACATGGTAGGTTATTCATTTGAATGGATAGCATGTAATACTACATTTCTCCTGCATCAGAAATGTATGACCAGCAGCAACCTGCCAATAATGTCAATATCAGTTGTTCACTGGAGGTTTCAGAAGCCAGGCACATAGCAATTAGCTGATCGACAGGCCTAATTTGAAAAAGAAGCTGTCTTGATGAGACAGTCCATTTCATGAGAAACATTAGGGTGGGCTCACGCCATTCTGATGCAGCTTTCTCATGCAGTTTTGAAGCCTATAGCAGGACTAGATGGTAAAGCTGAGGGCTAAGAATTTAGGATAGATTTTCCTTTTTTTCTTTTTTTTTAATCCACTGACTGCTTTGGATTGAAAAACAGTGTGACTACGGCATTTATGAAAGCATACTAATGTCTATGCTATCGATTGTTTGTGACCTTTTGTACAATTATTTTACCCGCTTTATTTTCTTTTGCTTCAATTGTTCCGTCGGCTGCTGCATATACAATTATGTAAATGTAGAGAAAGAAGATTTTTTTTCTTTAAAATATCTGTATATACATTAACAAATGAGTTTTTCAGTAATGAACCATGTTATCCCCCAAATCAGGCATGTTACAGTCAATGACAGTTGTAAACAAACCAGGTTGGAAGCTACTGTGGACATAACGTTTACAGTCATGCAAGTTGGTACATATGAACCTTGGTGATTTAAATAAGGGTATGTTCACAAGGCCTATTTCTGGGGCGCATTACATGGCATACTGCGCTTAATACGCGGGGAAATGCACCCCATAATTACGGTAATCCATAGCTCTCATAGAGAACTATGGATTACGCCTTCTCTCCCCGCTCATACAATATACCGCGGGGAGAGATAAGTGACATGTCAATTATTTGCGGCCAATACGCGCCGCGAGTAATGCATGTCCATGGGGCCCCTTCCTTCCCACGCGCACGGTAGGAGTACACGCGTATTAGCACAAGCTCCCAAAACACGATGTACTGCGGCACGTACTGTACACGCCGCAGTACAACATGTGAACATACCCTAATTGTTTGTAATTCATTATATGTTAACTACAGCTGGCATCACAATTAGTAATGTAAATAATCCTATTAATAAATAATGATACCTTTTAACCCTAAGTAAACGGAAAAATCTTCAGGGATGAATGTTTCTGCATCCTCTTCTTTCTTTCCTTTTGTTCTTGTCTACCAGCCCCAGCATCGCTTTAACCAGAGCTAAAGATTTTATTTTGGACAGCCAGAGGCCTAACACCCAGAAATGTCCAGTAACAAATTCTCTTCCTTGAGGTATGTCCTAATAATTCTTGTGCTTATTATTATGCATGGCCTAATGGACTTACATACAGAGTAAAACTTCTAATGAGATACACAGTTGAGTTAAAAGATGTAAAAGAAAACGTTAAGGGCTTGTCCCCATCGCCGTTTTTTCAGCCGGTTTTACAGCCGGTTTTCGGTTTTGAAAGCCGTTTGTAAACCGGCTGTCAAACTTTATCACGGACCTCTATTTTTAGGCGGTCCAAAAAAAAAAAACATTGAAAATTCCTCTATCCGGTCTTCGGGCGGAACATGAACCTGTCAAAGCGAAGGGGAAGGGCTTTCCTCCGCAAACCGCAGAGAAAAGCCGACCCCTGCGGCCGTGTAATGGCCCCAAAACAGAGCAAATACCGGTCGGAAAATCCAACTGATATTTGCTCTGTGCCGTGTAAATGGCCCCTAAAGGTGTAAAGAAGTTTTCTCACAAATATGTTTAGCTTTGAACATGTAGAAAAAGGTAAATGAAGACTATTTCCAAATACATTTCTGTTTTGATTTTACTTTGTTCCGGAGATAAATAAGATTTTATCTAATATTAGTGTACTACACAAGGCTCTCTAGGTAACCGACCCCTCTCACTGCTCTTTCTTTTATCTGATTGCTCCATGCAGCTATTGGTCAGTCCGACCATGAGTCACTCCCCGCTATCTCGAGAACAGAAGCTTGTTTACCACAGAGTTTTAAGCCTTAAAGGGGTTGTCTAACTACATTGATTCATCTTACCTCAATCCTGTTTTCTTGTTTTTAAGAAGCCTATCAGCCTATCAGAAGAGATCAAACAGGTCTGTAGCTATAGTGACCTGAGGAGCTGATGCAGCCCATACAAGAGGGGATATCTCAGAATAGGTAGGAGACTGTTAATTGACATATATTGCAAAGTGACTTGTTTTTGCAAGATCTTTAACATTAAAAGCAATCCTTGTAGTGAGACAACCCCTTTAAAGCTCTGTAGCCTTGTGCACTACAGCTGATATGTCAGCCACTGCTACAGAACCACCCACAGTCCAATCAGGAGGTGTGAGTATGAAGCTGGCTGTGGCTCTATGAAACAGCATGGTGAGACAGACACTTAAAAACTAATACAACAAAAACACAATACAGATAGTTTATAAGAAAACTTTTTGTTATACTTTTGTTGAATTAATTTCAAAAATCAATAACTAATATTTTTTTACAATAACTGTTTGTACAATACAGATCATACATAATTTATTGGATAACAATGTAGGAAAAAAATAAGCTATGGCATCATAATACTGCTTAACACCCCATTCTTCTTAATCCAGCATCAAATTCACAATGCACAATCCTGAAACTTTGCATACAGACTCCAGTAGATCTTATCCCAAGAAAAATGAAATCAGTACTAACGTCATACCTGTTAAAGTTGTGTGCTCTATGTCCCTTGCCTACCAAACTCTTCATCTTTCCATAGCTATGAAACTTGTAGTTGTCGCAGATATGTACAACCAGTGTCATTCATGCCTGACAGCACATCTGGATTGTGGCCTCTTCATCCTGCCAACATGCTATACTATAATTTCACTATTGTCTATGAACACCATGGTTTTCAAGAAACTTAGCAAGAGGCGACAAGTCGTGTGACACTGCAAACAGCTATTTGCTGCCTTTATCATTCTAGTTTCTCTGAATTAGTGCATTTTTACACATTGCAGTTTCTGCTACTATACTAGGTGATTAGGTTGGAAGTGAAATAATTTACTAAGAGAGTGAATTCAAGTATTCAAATAGTATAAGATGTAGAGGGAAAAAAAGTAATAAAAAAGACGGCGCTTATATGAATTACGTGTTGTATATTATGTTGTCTGAAGCAGTTTTAATCCTCCTAAAATTACAACATCACTGTTCAGTAAGACAACATGCATTGCTTTGCATGTTTAGAATAAAAGCAGCAGCTGACTTGCATCTTTATTATATTGTTTTATTGTGTATTTTGTATGTTTTGGCAGTCAAATGGCAGCAAATAACCAGAAATGCCTGTAGTCCAAAACTAGTGCAGTTTTTCTTTATAGTAAGAAAGGAAAGCATTTATGCACAAAATCAAGATTTACCAGGGACTTTAAATGCATAAATTATCCACCAGTGTGAAGTGTTCGGTTAGCAAGTGCTGGGTTATGGCATACAGTGTATTAAGGGTTTGATAACCAGCTTATTTCAGACTTTTAGTGGTATAAATACCCTATTATATCCATTCCCTGAGTACTAACAAACAAGGAAAAAGATATATCTAAATCACCTCAGGTGGTACTACTAAAATTACAGAAATACGCAAATATACCAAAAAACAAACACACAGATGATACTAAGTTAGTCCATTGATGGATAACATGCCTGATAGCCAGCAATGGGCTAAATTAGTATCGTCTTAGCTTTCCTCCTGCACGAACAGTGTGCTATCTTTGTCCTGCATATTCATCAAAATGACATTATCCCACTGACTTACCTGTTGCTGCACCCCCTAATCACCAAGGAAGCACCTAATCATACATCATAAGCATATATAAATTTTTTGCAAATTATTCATTTTCAATATTGTTTTTTTCTTTGGTTACTTTGGGTGTCACTTCTGTTGTTCATGATGAACCCTGCTCTCTGGGAGAAACGCTTCAAAGTAAGATTATCAGTTGTATACTTGACCCTATTGCTTATAACGCTGTAACCACCATACTGTGACGGCTGGGTAGTGGATCCACCGGACCACCGCAAGCGATGGTAGTTAAGCCACGCCAGGGAACGGAATCTAAGTAGTCCCCAGTTTTCACCAGAGCCAGCCGCAAAGCGGGATGGACTTGCTGCGGCGTGAGGCTACCAGGTCGTCCCCCCTGATGTGACTTGCTTGCGGTGGCGGCCGAGGTGCAGCATGGTACAGAATCGTAGTCCGAGAATCGTAGTCGTGGGCAGGCAGAAGGTCAGGGCAGGCGGCAATGGTTCGTGGTCGTGGACAGGCAGAAGTTCAGGGCAGGCGGCAGAGGTTCGGAGTTGGGAAACGTAGCGAGAGGTCTGGTACACGGTAAAGCAGGAATACACTTTAAGGAACGCTTTCTCTAAGGCTCGGGGCAACGTAAATCCAGCAGGGAAGTGACGTGGGTGCAACACTTATATAGGAACAGCGCCCGGTAATTACCCAATTACCGGCGCAATGTCCCTTTAAATTCACAAGGACGAGCGCGCGCCAGGGGGCGCGCATGCGCATTCCGGCCGGCAGGGGACGAGGCCCGGACGGGAGCGAGGCCAGGTGAGTGGATGGAACGGGTGGCGCCGCGGCCGGCCGTGCGGCCCTCGGCGCCCCCCGTCCACGCCGGGGACCCGTTATGGGGAACGCGGGTGCGACCGCAGTCCGTGGCCCGGACCGCGGCGCAACCCGTTACTCATACTATTTGTTGCTCTAGTATATACCCCTTTTTTCTTGTTTGTTATTACATTATGACTTTGAACATTTTAGTCCTCTTTATTGAGGGTTGTGTGCTTTTTGGTATATTTGCATATATCTGTAGTTTTAGTGGTACCATCTAAGATGATTTACATATATATTTTCCTTGTTTGTTAGTACTCAGGGAAGGGATATAATAGGGTATTTATAGCCCAGGTTCCAGTAGGGGTCGCCCTTATTGGGTCGGCTACCCCGAATTTGATGGATAGGTAGCGACTTGTTTAGGGAATTTGTAGGGTTTCTATTTTTAATATATATCAATAACAGTTATTTTTTTAGGTTTGTTTATCTAGACTAAGGTAAAACTTCTTTGGTAGTTACTTGGTTATGATTAATATGGTATTTACATAGCAGTAGCAGAGACATGTAGGAGGTTTCTTTTGTCCCTACCTCTTTATCAATCAGAACATACGTGTTTTTTTTTGTACATGCTTCAAACCACATTTATTATGACAGTTTTAGACAGTTTCTAGACAGGGGGGTGCAGCCATGGTAAAAGGGGCATGGTTTTATGGACAAGGGGCGTGTCTTGGGATGTGGTGCCACAGGCCAAAAAAATATGGCAAAATGTCGGCGCAATTAATGGCATAAAGTAAGCCATCTAATAGAAGGAGTAAAATCAGACTGCAGAGATCTAACATGCCAGATTTGTCAACGCGCAATTAATGGCATAAAGTAAGCCAACTAATAGAAGGAGTAAAATTAGACTGGAGAGTTCTAACATGCCAGATTTATCAACACTATGATAAATGTGGTGCATTGTAAGACTATCTACAGTAGTCTAAGTTTACACAGTTTAAGCATTAGACAGCATTGATAAATCTGCCCCAATGTGTGCATTATTCATGTGCATTAGGAAAATAAAATAATAATAAGCATTGTTGGCGAAATTATTATTATTATTATTATTAATTTAAAAGCACCATCAATTTCAGGGCGCTGTACATTCGAGGAGCAGACTAAACAGTTGTACTTCTAAGTAGGTTAGTGTTGCATTTGTCATTATGTATGAAAGTGTCTCACAGCATTTTATAAGTGTGTCCCGTTGTGAAACAAAGATATGCGCCGAAACATACATCAAAATTTGTTTTGCCAGTTTGAAATTGGCGTGGATTACTATGACATTTGTGTGTCGAGACACATTCATAAATGTGACTAATTTTATGACTGTGGTGCGACATGCCCCCTAAGAATTTGTACTTGATTGTCCTCATGCTTTTTTGCTACACCCCTACTGAGTGGCGTAGCTAGATGGTGAGAGGGGGCAATGTACCCTGGGCAGCCCTTCTTTGAGAGAAGCAATTTTGATTTGATGGTCAAGTCTCCTTTTGTGCATCAATCTCTTGTCAATGAAGGAGAGAGCCAGAAAGCAACAGTCCTCAGCTGAGGGAGGATTCCTCCATTCAAGCATCGGATCGCTCACCATCAACCTGTCTCACCTTCTTCCACTCCACTGACCCTAACGTCCATCTAGACTTGATTGATGTCTTTGCAGGTGACAGTGGAGGATGCAGATACATCAATCAAGCCTTGATAAATCAACACTGGTATTAATTAGTTCATTTAGATTAGGGCTTCTCAATCTTTTGTACTGGGGCTTCATTAACTAGAAAATGGTGATGCTTTGACATTACAACGAGTCAAACTTTATGTCAGAAATTTTTACAATGATCTTAGTCCATCTTAAAATATATCTCTTGAAGTCAGTAGAACATTAAATTTTAAATAGTTGAGTTACTTTGTAATACCTGAGCTTGGTGCATATCTTATTCAGCTTATGATTCCCTTTGGGTGCTTTCACACAGTGCAGTTTTGGTGCAGTTTTAACTGCACTCCAATTAAACTGCCTTTATTATCAGCAAGCTTCTTTCACTTCTCTAAACTGTTTGGATGTATCAGTTAGTGTGTTTGTAATCCACAAGACTTCAAACACAGTAATTGATTAATTACTTGAAACACCTTTCTGAACAATTTAGACAACTGAAAGAAGCTTGCTGGTAATAATGGCAGTTTAATTGGAGCGCAGTTAAAACTGCTCCAAAACTGCGCTGTGTGAAAGCACCCTCTGTCTCCTAACTCCCCAACTGATTCACCAGGTGCCCCTCAGCAACAACTGAAGGGGAAGAGTACTGATTTAGAGAATGTATAGGTGCAGTTTGTTGCATTTTGTGGTTTAGTTTATATGACTGACAAGTTATTATGTAAATCAAACAAGTGAATGCATTTTGAAATATTCTCAGATGAAGAATTTGAGTCACAGATGAAGCAGCATTCCCTAGTTATTGGTTTCCTTCTCGTGGGAAGCAATTAGGATACAATAATTACCAGGTAATGAAGATGAACCATAACTAACAGATATGACAGTCAATTACAGAACTGTTATTGAAAAGGAATGTGCTCATTTTTAACAAGATACAACAAAATTGCAAACGATTGTGAATAATGAGAGATATGGTCTTTAAATTCATCAAGTGAGACTGAATAGGGTAAAATATAGAAACCAACAGACCTGGTTCAATATATCAATATAGTTTGTTGAAGAATCTAATTTCATTTTTAACCATAGAAATATAAAACACAAAAAAGAAATTGCATACAGATATCTCAGCTGGAGCTGAGTCTGTCATTTGGCACAGACATTTATTATAATGGGACAAATTTTAAGGTGTAAAAATGACATAATTTATAACGATCCATTCCAAATTCACAAACATATAACAGAAAATTAGTTGTAGTTGTCTATAGCTCTTCAGACAAACCCAGGAGAGAGACACTAATACATCTTATATTTGCGATGAGTGAATTTCTAGCATTTCTATCACCAGAAAAGATGATAAGAATTTTCAAGGGGACTGTTTACAACTTGGGTTTTTTTTTTACAACATATTGGAGATATACACCAGGATTAATCCTAACATATACTTTTCTCCACAATGATAAGCTTAAAAATGCAGGCAAAGGTAACTAAAGACTATTACCAGATACATTGTTTTTCTGATTTTACTTCCTTTCAGAGCTAACACAGCACTTATCTCCTGCTTGTGTACACAAGCTTTCCTACATAACAGACCACCTCTTTCTGCTTTTATTGCTCGGGCTGCCCTGTCTGAGATGGTCACTTCTTGCTGTGTGTTACCAGTAGCACAAGAACTTTTTTTTATTTACGTTACTGTCAAGCTTTAACCTATTAGAGTTATGTAGTGTTTTGCACTGCTGTTTAAACATTCTACTAACAATGTGCCTCTAACATGCATGGCTAGGATTTGCCGGTGTCTGAAGTAAAGGCCTATAGTTACAGTATTATCAGTGGTAAATGGCCGGTGACAGAAAATCAAAGCAAAACTGTTTTATTGCCCACAGCAAAAAATCATAGCACAGCTTTCATTTTCAAGAGCCAAATGTACAATGTGCTTATGCTGGACTTTGCAAAAATGGAGTCTGTTGTGACCGTACAGTGAAACTTTTAGAATATATTTGAATGTGCTCCACATAGAAGCTACATTACACAACGGGTGAAACAGTTTGAAACCTATGGGGGTTTGTGTCATAGAAAAAGTCCGGACTGCCAAAAGAGATTGTGAATAGAACTTGAGCTCTGTATGAACTTTGTCCTGGAAAATCAACCAGGTTGACTAGTTTGGAACTACAGGTGCCACAAACTATGGTATGGCATATCGTACCAAAACATCTGCGTAGTAAGCCATATAGATTTTATCTTCTTCAGGAACTGAGACAAAATGACGAAGAAGAAGAAACTGTATGCTCATAAGTAAATAAAAATACTTTGATTGTAATCCTTAACCCTTTAATGCACCACGACATTCCCGTATGTCAGGGTGCAAAGCCTTTTAATGCACCATGATGTCCAGGAACATCATGGAGATTGTGTGGGCACGATCGCTGTGGAAGGTTGGCAGAGGTTGACGGCCGGGCTCCTGCATTTGCCGTTAGGAGCGGAGATAACTCAGTTTCCGGCTGTTAAACCCCTTAGCTGTCGTAGATGGCGATCGCAGCAGCTCAGGAGTATGATATAGGGAGAACGCTCCCTCTGTTCTCCATCAGAAACCCCAGCAGCGAAATTGTGGGATTCCAGTGGTTGCCATGATTACCCAGGAGTCGGACAATGACCTCTGGGTTGTCTGTGACATCATCCTGCCAGGCTCTGCCCGGGGGCGGCGCCTGACAGGATGATTGACAGTTGACATAATACACTGCAGCATAGTCAAGCTGCAATGTATTATTCCTGAGTTATACCCAGCAATTTAATGATCACTTTAATGATCAATTTAATGAGTAAAGTGGAACAAGTGAAAAAATCAAAAAAATAAATATATGAAAAGTAAAAGTGTAAAAAAAAAAAAAAAATACAGTAAAACACGCTCACCGCCCTTTACCCATTACAAATACCAATCACTCCAAAATAATAAAAGTGCACATATCTGGTATACATGTAACGACCTATACTATAAATCTATTATGTTACTTTACCCGTATGGTGGACGCCGTTAAAAAAATAATTAAAAAAAAAAAATGGCAGAATTGAAATTTTTGCTTATCTCACTGCACATAAAATAGAATAAAGAGAATTCAAAAAGTCATAGAAACTCCAAAGTGGTACTAATGAAAATTTCAGTTTATCCCACAAATAAAAAGACCTTAAACAACTCTGTAAATGGAAAAATAAAAAAGTTATGGCTATCAGAAGAGAGTGATACCTAAATATTGTTTTATACAGTAAAAACATGTGTTTGTTTTTTTTTTTTTTAAACTGCTGCAACATTAAAAAAAACAACATAAATTGTTTAGACAGAGAATAAAAAAGTAAGGGCTCTCAGACTATAACAATGCAAAAACGTGGGTTTTTTTCTAAATAAAAGTGTTTATATTGTGTAAAAGCAGTAAAAAGTTAACAAGTATACAAATTGGGTATCGCTCTAATCGTATCATCATGCTGAGTAAAGCTAGCATGTCATTTATACCACATGGTGACCGCTGTAAAAAAAAAAAAAAAAACACTATCAAGATTGCTGTATTTTGTTCATTCTGCCGCCAAAAAACCTTGATAAAAAGAGATCAGAGCATCATTTGAACCCCATAACAAGCCCTTATACAAAAAGTAAAAAATATTCTGGCTGTCAGACTATGACAACATAAAAACGCAATATTTTACAAACTTATTTCCATTGTCTAAAAGTAGCAAAACATAAAAAACTATATAAAATGTATATCATTGCCATTGTACCGACCCCTGTTACTTATACTGGACGGTGAAAGCTGTAAAATGAAGCCCAAAAAACAATGGTGGAACTGCACATGTTTTTTTTTTTTTTATTTTCATGGCCCTAAGCTAAAAAAAACTGTGGAACACCTGTGCGTCAGAATTGCACAATACACCCCTAGATGAGATTCATAAGGGGTGTTGAATCCAAAATAGGGTGACTTCTGGAACATTTCACCTCTTCTGGTTCTTTGGGGGCTTTGTAAAAGCAACATTGCACCCAAGAAAATCTGTGTTCCAAAAGCCAAATAGCGCTCTCTCCCCTGTACGCCCTGTCATGTGCCCATTCGGCAGTTTACACCCACATATAGGATATTGCGAACTTGGAAGAAATAGTGTAATAAATTTGGGGTGCTTTGTTCCAGGATTCCTTGTAAAAATGAAACAATTTCAGCTGCAACTGCAGATTATTGGAAACAAGATAAAATGTGTTATTTTCACAGCCGAATGTTAAAAAAATGTGTCTAACACCTGTAGGGTCGATATACTCACTGCACCCCTGGATATATTTCTTAAGGGGTGTAGTTTTCCAAATTAGGTATTTTTATGAGAGTTTATTCAGTTTTAGCACCTTCGGGTGCCTGCAGACCTGGGATGGTGCCTAAAATATAGCCTATATCCAGTAGGTGCTCCTCCTGCTCTGAGGCTTATGGTTGAGTCAAATAACACACTAAGGCGACATGTGGGATACCTCTAAAAATAGCAGAAACTGGGGAATCAATACTGAGTTGTATTTCCCTGTTATCATTTACCTTGTTCCAGTGAATAATGGATAGAAATTTAAAATCTGCAAGAAAAGTAAAAATTTTATAGGGAATCTGTCATAAAAAATGAGTCATTGTTTAAGTCCCATTTTTATGTTAAACACATTTTTTAGGATTTTTTTTTTTTTTTTACATTTTTCATATAACTTTCAATATTTTTTTTAATAATTATTTAGTCTTGCAGTTTTCACTTTGGCCATTATGCCTTGTTTGCACTGCTTTAACATCAGTCAGAGAGATGCTTTACAGTAGCTTCATGCACATAGGAAACTTAAGACTGACTCAGTCCCATTCACTTCTATAGCAGAGTTTTCTAGTCATACTCTGTGACCTGGGAAGAAGTCACTGTGCAGGGAGGTGAAAGGGTGAACTGTGAGTATCTCATCTTGTCATTGGTGGATCCTGTGTTATCTATTCAGCATTGAGCATTTCTGGGTGTTCTATTGTTTTAATTTTTCTTATTTTAAGGATTATCAATACATGTAATGTCTTATTTGCTTATGAGCATACAAAGTTTCTTCTTTTTTGGTGTTGTTTTATAGTAATTTTGTTTGCTTATTAGCCATTGCTTATATAGGTGTTTATTTACTTTTACACTGACTTGCAGGGCTGATTAGAAGAGAGCTAATTCACTGACAGGCTGGTGTTTAGCTTTGAGGCTAACTTTCACCTCAGTGAGAAAATCAACTGCCACAATGTAAGAATTTGGTGCTCAAAAAAAATATGCACCCTGTTGAAGTATATGAGGGTTCACCCAAAGTAAATGTCATGTATAACCAGAAGCAAAGTCTACAATCTATTCTACTTTGCCAAGGATGCTGTCACTGGCTATTCCTACCTGAACAGGTTGATGTAATGGTCTATTCCACAGATAGAGTAAGATGTCCCAAACGTAGTCTATCAGCAGGATGGTGACCTCCACATTTCCATTTGGATATTTGCTATTTGTTCCAGTAAAACTTTACTGGAACGTTGGATTACCAGCCCCGGAGACGATTTACCAGTGTTTCGATTGCCTCCAGGATTACCAGATCTAACAAGCTGAGACTTTTTTCTATAGAGCTACTTGAGGGACTCCTTGCAGCCATGGGGTAAGAAAGAGTTGAGACACTGCATCACTGGAACAGTGATACATAACAGTCCATATCTGAGAATATGCTGGTGCACGTATGGAGAGAACTAAACTTTCTTCTAGACATTTGCCATGTCACTTTGACCATTTGTAGTGTACAGATAAAACTTGGAAACTTGTCTTTTCATGTGAATACATTTTTGTTATGCTCTCTCAGTATCTGCTCTAGCATAAGTGCTATTTTTGATGTTACACTCCTATACCAGAAGAAGCCCTCTGCCCTGACAGCTCTCAGTAATACACTCCTGCTGGCCTCTCTCTTCTCTCTAAGAGGTCGGCTATCTAAAGTCACCAGTGGGAATTGCATAACACCTCTTGTATCCATGGTCAACTCAGCAGTCTCACATACTTTCAATTAGTCTATTGTGGTCCAGCACCATATTTGGCTTGCCATTTTTCATGTCATTGTGCCAGAACCTGTTTATCACACACAAGGTAAGGTTCTTGTAACTTGCCTAGCACAACAACATCAATTTTGGCAAGCATGAGGACTTATCCACAATCTGGTTACATGACCACATCCATCTACATAGCCGCCCATGACAATCCCACCTGACTACCTAATGCCATCATGGCTTATGAGGGCAAAATTCCCTGCCGCCACGTAGCCAAGCCACACAGCAGCACATGTATAAAAATATAACACAAGGGCTAACTGCTCATTTCACATCAGTAACACAATATGGCATCTCCTGTTACAAAATGGTTAGAAATACTACACAGCATTTCTCATTTCTCAGTCCCATGTCTTTCAGATGACTTATACAGAGCACCACAAAGTCTCTAGGGGATCTTGCATAGTTCTCTTGACTCCCTGTTTTAACTCTATAATGTTGTAGAATTATGAACCTATTGAAATGTTCTAGTAGTAGCAAAGGCATGACTGTTACTCTGAACCCTCTCAGAAGGACTTACAACAAGAGAAACACATCTGATCACTTTAATGTTAGTTGAGAATACTGCATGTTTTTATATGGACATAATGATTGTAAATCGATGTATTGGGCCATTCTATTGTTTTTCTAAGAAGCTGATATATAAAAAGGAAGTACACATAAGATTGTTGGCTGTTGCATATATGTAAAAATACAACCTATAGATAGAGTCATGCAGTTTTCTAGGCTACAACATACTTATAGGCTGTAACAAACACATTGTACACCAAAGCATGTCAGTGTTGCTTTTACAGTAGATCTACTGCATAAAAAAAAAAAACTTGATTATTTGTCTAAATAAGAGCAATTGTGATTTTATTTTGTGGTTAAACGTTTAATGTCTTCACTTTAAATTTTGAAATATTAATGTTCACAAGCAACATGTTTAATCATTCATCCCAATGCGTCCTTCAAAGTGACATACACAGCGGTGGAGCCTGACTGACTTAATAATAAATCACTGGAGTCCCTTGATTACAGCCAATGTCTGTTGCGTGATGGATTTTGCACTGTGTGGTGATTTCTGTGTAGATGGAAACCACAATGCAATTATGAACAGAGCCTTAAATGGGGCTTTCCAAAAAGCAAAGCTAAACATTGTTTAAGAAATTTCTAATATAATCTGCGTCATTAGCACTTAGCATGTCACAGTGTTTCCTTCACCTACTCTTGTCATCATTGCCTGACATGTGATTACAGCAGCCAATTGCAGGCAGCAGCAATGATAACGACTAGTGGTAAGAAGACCATGCAATCAACAGTGAAGTATTGTAGAATATATTTCTTTCCAGTTTTTCCATTTAACTAGATATGCAACCCCATTTCCAAAATAATTGGGATGTTGTGTAACATGGAGAAAAACGAGAATGCAATGATTTGAAAACCTTTTATAGCCAAATTTAATTCACAAAACAACACAGAACACATATCAGTAGTTGAAAGTAACTTTTCCAATTGTAAACATGTACTTATCTAGAAATTGATGGCAGCAGCACATCTCAAAAAAGCCAGGACAGGATTAACAAAAAACTGGAAAAGTGGTATTAATGAAAAACATCTGAAGGGTCAATTTTCAATGTAGTCATGACTGTGTATAAACAAAGGGCGACATGTATGAATCTCGCCACGTCGGAGCGCATGTTTCCGCAACTTTTCCGGCGAAATTTGCACCTCATGTATGTCGGTGCCGAGGTGCGCTCATATATACGGTGTAAAGTCTGCCGCGTCTCATCAGTGTGTGAGGCACAGTGCGGGACTTAGACGCAGGGCGGGAATGAGCCTAAGATTCGCCGCCCGACGTAGTGCGCTCATACATGCCGTGTAAAGTCCGCCGCGCCTCGCCAGTGTGTGGGGCGCAGTGTGGGGACTTAGGCGCAGTGCGGGGCTGCGCCTAATATTCGCCGTCCGAGGAGGTGCGCTCATACATGCGGGGAAATGTCCGCCGCGCCTCGCCAGTGTGTGGGGCGCAGTGCGGGACTGAGGCGCAGTGCGGGACTGCGCCGAACATGTATTCCGATTCGAGACAGGCTGGAAAACAGCGAGAAATCATTAAAGATGTCCGTGCGGCATGGAGTATGAATAAAAAAATCGCCTTTATTAGGTGTAAAACATTATCTGAAAAAGAGCTCAAACCTACTAAAAAAATACATAAATAAAATCACTTTCCAAAAATCAAGAACGGCGCAACATTGGGAATTTGGATATTGAAAATTGCCGGGAAATACAGTAATTCAAATTCTGTAAGCTCTTCTCATTGGTCGGCAGAAACCAGCCAATCAGAATAGGAGCGACAGTGACCCATTATAAGCTATGGAGAAGTATTGACTAGTGTTGAGCGATTATTATCGACAAAGTTGAAATCGGCACGGTATTTACTTTGATCGGATTTTTTAGATCACGCGATAATTTAGGTTAAAATCTGTGCATAATCTATTAATATCGTGCCATTTTCGGCGCTTCCTGTCATTTTGGCGGCCAGCAAATCAGCTTACAGAATAGAGCAGGGTGAGATGTGTGTGCGACGTCATGACTGGGATGTGTATGGTTGCGATTGGCTGGAAAAATCACATGACCTCGTTTTACATAGAACAGCCCTTCCTGTTCATGATCAGTGTGTGTCAGTATCTCAAAGCAGTAGGACGTGCGCTCTGCCTCTGTCCAAACAGCTCAGCAAACAGCTCAGCGAAATTATTCTATTTTTTCACAGAGACAGCTCTACTTTTAGCTGTGATCCTTAGAAGTTAGTTAGATCAGAGATTTGCAGATTTTAGGTAGTTAGGCAGAGAATTTTAAAGGAGCATCTACCGCTGTAAAGTCACGGTGGGGAGCGGTGGGGGGGCCCCCGCAGGCGAACACAGACAAGCTCTATAAAGGATACTGGATATTGTACAGCCAAAACTTTGTTTAGACATTGCATTGCCTTATATTAGGATACAGATTTTTTTCTAGTAACTGCAGGTCTATTTGTTAGGTGCAAAACTCCACTTTTATTATCAGTATACATTTCAGATAGGTGCTCTTTTTCAATTTTGCCCAGTCCAGCTTTGTTGATATAGCCAACTTGCAGTTAAATTTGAATACAGCAATTTTGTAGTCACCACAGGTTGATGGGTGCCAAAAAATACCTTTTATTATCCCGTATACATTTCAGATACGTGTTTTTTTCACTTTGGCTTCACTTTCACTTCACTTTCACTTTCCACTGTAAGTCTGGCAGCTGGACCTCCGTGTTAACAGATGGCTGACGGCAGCACTGGCTCTCACCGTTAGGGGCAATCAGGAGAGCTTAAAATTTCTCTAAAAAATCAGATTTTGAAAAAGGTGATTTCTGTGAGGTTAAGTAGTGTCAAAAAGGGGTCCAGGGCTGGACACAAATTGCACAATTTGAGGCTTAAAATTTTCTGGGGCTGGAATCACTATGGGGTCGCATCATTTGATCTCCAGGGGAGTCTGTCCCTAATCACTGAAGAAGGATTTGGAGGAAAAATGAAACCATTGAATTGATTGGCTGAATCAGTCTCAGAAGCCAGGAGGGCAAATGTCTTCTCAACTAAGAAGTGTTTTGTGGATGATTAGGACATTTGTATTACTTATGGGGTGTGCGGACAAATTAACACATCTACACGTGTAAAAAATACCTTTAAAAACTGCAGGGAGGGGTGTATGTTGTATGTTATCACACTTGAAAAAAAAGCAAAATGGTAATAATGTAAAACTATAAATAAAACTTTCCTAAATAAATTCTGTAAACAAATGTCAGTTACCAAAAAATATACTAAATGAGAGTCACTGTACAAAATAGCATAGTGCCACTTTGTGATCTGTGGGTCAAACAGGTTTAGGGGTCATGCTGTGGCCCAGGACAGGGATAGTCTATGTCCAGTGAAACTAAAATGGTGGTTGAAAGACTCCTTTTTCCGGCACTTTTTAAATGTGGGGGTCATGCAGGTTTGGGGCTCATGCTGTGGCCCAGGACAGGTATAGTCAATGTCCAGTGAAACTAAAATGGTGGTTGAAAGACTCCTTTTCCCGGCACTTTTTAATTTGGGGGTCAGACAGGTTTAATGGTCATACTGCGGTCCAGGACAGGTATAGTTAATGTCCAGTTCAACTAAAATGGTGGTTGAAAGACTCCTTTTTCCGGCACTTTTTAAATGTGGGGGTCATGCAGGTTTGGGGCTCATGCTGTGGCCCAGGACAGGTATAGTCAATGTCCAGTGAAACTAAAATGGTGGTTGAAAGACTCCTTTTTCCGGCACTTTTTAAATGTGGGGGTCATGCAGGTTTGGGGCTCATGCTGCGTTCCAGGACAGGGATATTCAATGTCCAGTTCAAGTAAAATGATGGTTCAAATCATACTGCCTTCTGGCACTTTTTAATTTGTGGGTGATGCAGGTTTAAGGGTCATGCTGTGGTGCAAGACAGGGATAGTGAATGGTCTGTGATTTTTTTTTCTGTGGCTTTTATAACCTAATTGTCTTGCCTAAGATGTAGCACGTATACAGTTTGCTGTTGTGGATGTTAATTCCAGCTTCTCCATCCCTGTTTGGGTGTAAGAATGAAGGTGTTGTTCCTCTCCCATAGACTTTAATGGTCATCGGCGATAATCTATTATCGACTATCGGATATCTTATTGATAATTGCCGATATCGACTATCGACCCGATGACGATAGTCAACGTAATCGCTCATTACTAGTATTGACCAATCAAAATCAAAGGCGGGACAGTTCAAAATACAGTAAAAATGCAGGAAAGAGCTGATTGGTTGAGCTAGCGGGGGCTTGGCTATCCCGGCCAATCAGAATAGGAGCGACAGGGACCCATTATAACCTATGGAGAAATATTGACCAATCAAATTCAAAGGCGGGACAGTTCAAAATATAGTAATAAGGCAGAAAAGAGCTGATTGATTGAACTAGCGAGGGCTTGGCAATTCTGGCCAATCAGAATAGGACCGACAGTGACCCATTATAACCTACGGAGAAATATTGACCAATCAAATTCAAAGGAGGGACAGTTCAAAATACAGTAATAAGGCAGAAAAGAGCTGATTGGTTGAACTAGCGAGGGCTTGGCAATCCTGGCCAATCAGAATAGGACCGACAGTGACCCATTATAACCTATGGAGAAATATTGACCAATCAAATGCAAAGGCGGGACAGTTCAAAATACAGTAAAAATGCAGAAAAGAGCTGATTGGTTGAGCTAGCGGGGGCTTGGCTATCTCGGCCAATCAGAGCGCGAGCTACTTGTCCCATTGTAGTCTATGGCCAGATCGGGGCAATGAAATCTCGGCTCTCAGCGCCGTGCGGCATGGAGTATGATTAAAAAAATCATTTTTATTAGGTGTAAAATATTATCTGAAAAAGAGCTGAAACCTTCTATAAACATAAATCAATCAAATCCCTAACAATGCGTTTGTCGCCGAGACCGGCGCTACATCAGGAATTGGGATATAGAGAATTGCCGGGAAATACAGTAATTCAAATTCTTTAAGCTCTTCTCATTGGTCGGCAGAAACCAACCAATCAGAATAGGAGCGACAGTGAACCATTATAAGCTATGGAGAAGTATGGACCAATCAAATGAAAAGGCGGACAGTTCAAAATACAGTAAAAAAGGCAGAAAAGAGCTGATTGGTTGAGCCCAGGCGGCAGATATGAATCCACCAATCATATGTAGTGCGTCTATTTTGAGTGGAGAAAGAAGGGCGCGATAGAAGGGCGCCCTAAAAGTTATTACTGTCTATGGGAAATATTCTAGTACTGTGATTGGTTGGGGGAAGAGGGGCTCGTCCAGCTTAGCCAATCAGCGGCTGAGCTACCTTCTCATAGAGTTCTACGGGGAAAAGAAATGCAGAGCGAGCTCTCTTTGTGATTGGCTAAGTAAAAAGAGGCACGGTTATTTGGACCAATGGGAGAGCGAGCGAGCGACGCTTTTATGGGTTTTCTATTGCAATCTATAATAAAACTGTACATGCCCGAAATAAAATGATAATACCCCTTTAATATTACAATTCTTGCTTCATTTCTAATAAACTGTGATTAGGCAGTGCAGTGTAGTAAAATGTGATGCTATGCTGTCCTGCAAGTAATATGGATTAACATATGGTTAAAGCTGCAGCAAAAATGGTTACTGGGACAACAAGGGTGGGGTATAAAGTTTATAAAAACCCTGTAGTTGGGCTTCCTGAGGGTTCTTATTTCTTAGTTTGGAGTTCAGAGGAGTTTTTTCTCCTACAACCAAGAGTTCCAGTCCTGGACTTAACTTCCAGTCCAGAGACATCATGTCTAACTCATTGCCCTGGACTTAGGAAATAAGCTAGCAACTGGAAGTTAAGAGTGTGTCCCGGGGGAATTAAGGAGGAACTCCATCTACTCCTGTATACCTGCAGCCTTCCACCCCATTCACTGTGTGTTTATCCCAAGGGAGAGCAAAAGATTAGATGAAGGCCACCGTGAACATAACTACCAGCCCCATCCTCTCCGCTGTGACTTTGGGTCATCACAGAACAATTTCAGAAAAATGTTCCTCAACAGTGTCAGACTGGGGTGCCTGCAGCCTCCGATTGGAGTTTTTTCTTGGGGATCGCTAGTTGATTTGTCTCTTGGGATCCACCAGTGGTATTGATTCTTGGAGCCCATTTTACAGCTATTGTACATGACTGCAACTCTGTACATGTATCTTACTTTCTGAATTTCTTTCTCTGTCTTTCTACCTCAAAATCAGCCCCTGACCTGCTGTAATAAGGGATCCACCATGTCCAGGGGCCCACCATAGGTTTTCCATGGCCCCTGTGAACCAGTCCAAGCCTGTTCCTCAATGTAAGATTGAAAATATTTTAAGTATTCCACCATCTACAGTACATAATATCATCAAATCCATATATCCAAGGGACGAGGCTGTCAGTCAATATTAGATGCACATGATCTACAGGGCATCATGCACCACAGAAAATCACTGTATGGGCTCTGGAATATTTCTAGAAACCACTGTCTGTGAACACAAATGCAAGTTAGTGCTCTGTCATGCAAACAAGAAGCCATATTTCAACACAATCCGGAAAACCACCGTTGTCTATAGGCCAGAGCTCATTTAAACTAAAACAAAATTTAAAACTCTTCTGTGGTTGCAGGAATTAAGATTTGAACTTCTTTAAGGAAATAATGGACGCTGTGTTCTGTGGAGTCCAGAGGAGAGGTGCCTTCCAACTTTTTTTAAGCGCACAGCTCAAAAGCCTGCATCTCTGATGTTATGGGGCTACATTAGCGCATATGATATGGGCAGCTTACTCATCTTGAAAGGCACTATCAATGCAGAGCAATATATAGAGGTTTTAGAAGAACATATGTCCCTATCCAGACAATGTCTCTTTTTAAGGCAGGGCTCTTGCATATTTCAACAAGACAATGCTAAATCACTATATCCATCACAACAGCATGGCTTCGTAGAAGAAAAGTCCAGGTACTGAACTGGCCTATCAGCAGTCCAGACCTTATTCTGACAGAAAACACAGTTACATAGTTATATAGTTTGTAAGGCCGAAAAAAGACAGACACCCATCCAGTTCAGCTTATTGTCCTAAAGTATTGATCCAGAGGAAGGCAAAAAACCCCATGAGGTAGAAGTCAATTGTCCTCACTTTACGGAAAAAAAATTCCTTCCCAGAACCATAGTCACTATAACTTGTTATATTTTATACTCTGGTGGATTATGAAACAAAAAAATCTGGCAAATGAGAACCAGGCCTAGACTCTTACATCAGACAAGAATGGGATAACACTACTCTAAACCAAACTCTAGTCGTTGGTTTCTTCCCTTCTCAGATGTTCAACCACTTCAGGCTGCAGCTATTTTTGAATTTTTGGTTTTTGTTTTTACCTCCTCGCCTTACAAGAGCCATAGCATTTTTATTTTTGTGTCCTCATAGCCATATGAGGGCTTGTTTTTTGCGGGACTAGATGTACTTATTAATGGCACTACTGTCCATAACACATAATGTACTGGGAAATCGCCCAAAAATGTGTTGGGTGATAAATGAAAAAAATGCAATTGTGCCATTTTTATGGGTTTTTAATTTTTTATGGAGTCAATTCTTTAGTATAAATGATATGTTCTCTGTATTCTACAAGTCAAAACGATTCCGGTGATACCAAATGTATAGAGATTTCAGTATGTTTTAGCACTCTTTAGTATTAGAGATGGGCGAATTTCTCAAAAATTCGGTTCGGTCACTTCGCCGAATTTTCCGACATAAATTACTTCGTCCCGAATTACTTCGGCACGAATCGCATTAAAAAACGGCTATTTCCAGGCTGCACAGAGCCTGCAGGGTGCTGTAGAACGTTGTGCCATGCTTAAATATGCAGAGGGAGCTTGGTTTGGTCTTCATACAATGTTGTGTTTTAGTATGACACGCAGATGAGTGCCGCCGCTCTTAGAATCGCTTCGCTATAAAATTCCCTGGGCACTTAAGCGGGAATGTAGCCTGATAAAGTCATGGCAGCGAAAGCTGGAAAAAAACAAGCTGAGAGCTTAGGTGGCAACATTAGTGACAGAGTGTGGAGGTGACGGCGGCAGCCACAGCAGCATGAGGTCAGACAGTGGCACAATGACATTCTGGAGGTGGCAAAAACAGGACTAGGCCACAGAGTGGCACAATAACACAGTGTGGAGGTCACGGCAGCAACCACAGCAGTAGCATGAGGTCAGACAGTGACACAATGACATTCTGGAGGTGGCTAAAACAGGAGTAGGTCACAGAGTGGCACAATGACAAAGAGTGGAGGTCACGGCGGCAGCAGTATGAGGTCAGGCAGGGGCAGAATGACATTCTGGAGGTGGCAAAATAGTAGTAGGCCACAGAGTGGCACAATGACACAGTGTGGAGGTCACGACAGCAGCAGCAGCATGAGGTCAGACAGTGGCACAATGACATTCTGGAGGTGGCAAAACAGTAGTAGGCCACAGAGTGGCACAATGACACAGTGTGGAGGTCACGACAGCAGCAGCATGAGGTCAGGCAGTGGCACAATGACATTCTGGAGGTGTCAAAACAGTAGTAGGCCACAGAGTGGCACAATGACACAGTGTGGAGGTCACAACAGCAGCAGCATGAGGTCAGTCAGTGGCACAATGACATTCTGGAGGTGGCAAAAACTGGAGTAGGCCACAGAGTGGCACAATGACACAGAGTGGAGGGCACGGCAGCAGCCACAGCAGCAGCATGAGGTCAGACAGTAGCACAATGACATTCTGGAGGTGGCAAAACAGTAGTAGGCCACAGAGTGGCACAATCACACAGTGTGGAGGTCATGACAGCAGCAGCAGCATGAGGTCAGACAGTGGCACAATGACATTCTGGAGGTGGAAAAACAGTAGTAGGCCACAGAGTGGCACAATGACACAGTGTGGAGGTCACGAAAGCAGCACCATGAGGTCAGGAAGTGGCACATTGACATTCTGGAGGTGGCAAAAACTGGAGTAGGCCACAGAGTGGCACAATGACATAGTGGAGGGCACGGCAGCAGCCACAGCAGCAGCATGAGGTCAGACAGTCGCACAATGACATTCTGGAGGTGTCAAAACAGTAGTAGGCCACAGAGTGGCACAATGAAACAGTGTGGAGGTCACGACAGCAGCAGTAGCATGAAGTCAGACAGTGGCACAATGACATCTGGAGGTGGCAAAACAGTAGTAGGCCACAGAGTGGCACAATGACACAGTGTGGAGGTCACGACAGCAGCAGCATCATGAGGTCAGACAGTGGCACAATGACATTCTGGAGGTGGCAAAACAGTAGTAGGCCACAGAGTGGCACAATGACACAGTGTGGAGGTCACGACAGCAGCAGCAGCATGAGGTCAGACAGTGGCACAATGACATTCTGGAGGTGGCAAAACAGTAGTAGGCCACAGAGTGGCACAATGACACAGTGTGGAGGTCACGACAGCAGCAGCAGCATGAGGTCAGACAGTGGCACAATGACATTCTGGAGGTGGCAAAACAGTAGTAGGCCACAGAGTGGCACAATGACACAGTGTGGAGGTCACGACAGCAGCAGCATGAGGTCAGGCAGTGGCACAATGACATTCTGGAGGTGGCAAAACAGTAGTAGGCCACAGAGTGGCACAATGACACAGTGTGGAGGTCACGACAGCAGCAGCAGCATGAGGTCAGACAGTGGCACAATGACATTCTGGAGGTGGCAAATAAGTTGTAGGCCACAGAGTGGCACAATGACACAGTGTGGAGGTCACGACAGCAGCAGCAGCATGAGGTCAGACAGTGGCACAATGACATTCTGGAGGTGGCAAAACAGTATTAGGCCACAGAGTGGCACAATGACACAGTGTGGAGGTCACGACAGCAGCAGCAGCATGAGGTTAGACAGTGGCACAATGACATTCTGGAGGTGGCAAAACAGTAGTGGGCCACAGAGTGGCACAATCACACAGTGTGGAGGTCACGACAGCAGCAGCATGAGGTCAGGCAGTGGCACAATGACATTCTGGAGGTGGCAAAACAGTAGTAGGCCACAGAGTGGCACAATGACACAGTGTGGAGGTCACGACAGCAGCAGCAGCATGAGGTCAGACAGTGGCACAATGACATTCTGGAGGTGGCAAAACAGTAGTAGGCCACAGAGTGGCACAATGACACAGTGTGGAGGTCACGACAGCAGCAGCAGCATGAGGTCAGACAGTGGCACAATGACATTCTGGAGGTGGCAAAACAGTAGTAGGCCACAGAGTGGCACAATGACACAGTGTGGAGGTCACGACAGCAGCAGCAGCATGAGGTCAGACAGTGGCACAATGACATTCTGGAGGTGGCAAAACAGTAGTAGGCCACAGAGTGGCACAATGACACAGAGTGGAGGTCACGACAGCAGCAGCATGAGGTCAGGCAGTGGCACAATGACATTCTGGAGGTGGCAAAACAGTAGTAGGCCACAGAGTGGCACAATGACACAGTGTGGAGGTCACGACAGCAGCAGCAGCATGAGGTCAGACAGTGGCACAATGACATTCTGGAGGTGGCAAAACAGTAGTAGGCCACAGAGTGGCACAATGTCACAGTGTGGAGGTCACGACAGCAGCAGCATGAGGTCAGGCAGTGGCACAATGACATTCTGGAGGAGGCAAAAACTGGAGTAGGCCACAGAATGGCACAATAACACAGAGTGGAGGGCAAGGCAGCAGCCACAGCAGCAGCATGAGGTCAGACAGTGGCACAATGACATTCTGGAGGTGACAAAACAGTAGTAGGCCACAGAGTGGCACAATCACACAGTGTGGAGGTCATGACAGCAGCAGCAGCATGAGGTCAGACAGTGGCACAATGACATTCTGGAGGTGGCAAAAACAGGAGTAGGCCACAGAGTGGCACAATGACACAGAGTGGAGGTGACGGCAGGAGCAACAGCGTGAGGTCAGAGAGTGACACAATGACACAGTGTGTAGGTGACCGCAGCAGCAAAGACAACAGCAGCAGCATGAGGTCAGAGAGTGGCACAATGACACAGTGTGTTGGTGACCGCAGCAGCAACAACACCAGCAGCAGCAGCATGAGGTCAGAGAGTGGCATAATGTCACAGTGTGGATGTCACGGCACCAGCAACAGCAGCAGCAGCATGAGGTCATAGAGTGGCACAATGATACACTGTGGAGGTGGGTGGCAATACCAATCCCTGGTAACGATGGTTGGTGGCAGATGGAGAAACTGTCAGCAGATGTGGGACATCAGGCGGGTGGCGGCATCAGAATAGTGGCTGAGGCAGGTAATTTGAACCCAGACTCATTTCTCACAGTTTGGGTGAGGCGTCATGGCTTATGTAGTCTGACGCCTAAGGCCTCGTTCACACGGCTTATTTCTCCACGGATTGGCGCCGTACTCCGCACCGGATTCGCGCTGCAGTATGGCGCCAATCCGTCGGAGTAATTACGGTAATCCACTGCTCTCATAGAGAACAGTGGATTCCGTCGCTCCTCCCCGCTCGGCGAATCAGCCGCGGGGGGAGAAAGTGACATGCACATTGTCTATGGGGCCGGGGAGCGGCGCCGCTGCCGCGCTCCGGCCCCGCCCCCGTCCCACCCCTTATTCACGCTGGATTTGTGAACGCAATCCGGCTCACAAATCCGTCCGGAATAAGCTGTGTGAACACGGCCTAAGGCATTGGTGTGTGGAAATCCTGGCCGATCCACGCCTGATTCATCTTGACAAAGGTCAGTCGTTCCACATTTCCCGTGGACAAGCGGGTTCTCCTTGGGGTAACGATGGCCCCTGCAGCACTGAACACCCGCTCTGATGCCACACTACTGGCCGGGCAGGACAGCTTCTCCACTGCAAACTCGGCAAGTTGTGGCCACACATCCAGTTTGGCTGCCCAGTAGTCCAGCAGATCTTCTAACTGGGGTGGCAGAGTGCTGTCCAAGTAGGCCACCAACTTTTGGTTCAGGGACTGCTCCAGGTCCTGCCGCTGCTGCTGCTGGCGACTACCCTCCACACTAGGCGGGTGAAGGAAGCTGCTCATCAGTGACTCCAGACTTAGGTTGCTGCTGATGGAGCTGGTACTGCTCCTACCCCCCCCCCACCTTTCCCGAGCAGCCGTGGCAGTTGTACGTGAGCGCTGAGGGAACCCCCCCGGTCAGACCGGTCAGAGGAGGCGATGCCCCCACATAGGCAGCGGCCATCTGACTACGGAGGATTTCCCTATAGTATTTGAGTTTGTTCTCCCTCTCAATAGCTGGGAAAAAAGCTCCCATTTTGGACCGGTAGCGAGGGTCCAATAGGGTGGAAAGCCAAAAGTCATGCCTGGTACTGCCTTTTTGGAAAAGAAATTACGGCTTGGATCTCTCCATCTCGGCTCGGCACAAGCCATTCGTTCTCTGAACGGTGCAGAGTCCACCATTTGGAAAGGGAGGGACTGCAAAACCAACAACTTGGACAGGAGCACGGTCACTTCTGCACCTTAGGATGGTTGGAACGCATATTGTTGTCTCTTTGCAATCGCCTTGCTGAACGACTGCTGGCACCATGAGTAGCGAGGAGCAGAGCATCTGGACCGGGAGATATGTCAAAGAGATAACAGCTTCATTCTGCAGAGGGGGTGGAGCCTTGACTGGCTGCAAAGGGCAATGCGTGCCACTGGGCGCTGCAAGCTGCTGTTTGCTGCGGCGGCAGATGGACCTACCACATCTAGCCACTTTCACCCAGGCCACCATGGAGACGCTACATGTGTGTGACCAGGGCCACGTTCCAAAGTTATGCTCCTGGCCACAACGCTTCACTTTCCTACTTTCCTGCATTCTGCCCAATTCTACATATATCATATTTCGGCTCCTCCGGTGTCCTTATCAAAGTAACGGCCACACACCACCGAGTAGCTGATTTTACCGCCAATGCTCCGCACTGAGTGACTACTGCCCGTCGCTGCCTCATCGCTGAGCCCCTGTGCGCTACACTTCTTGTGACTCTGCGAAGCGGGTTTTTTTTGTAACCCCGTGGCCCGCTTGTGCTCCCGACCTCACACTGCAAGCTATCCTGCTGACTCACGGCCACACAACCCACTTGTTGGGCTGCGCCGTGTCGGACGCGCAAGCTGACGCCCTTCTTCTCCTGACATGATGAAGCCCTTGCCTCACCCCGGCTCCCAAGTGCGGTCGCTAATCATCATCTATTTGTGTTTCATCGGCCCACTGCTGTCCTCAATCACCGTCTTGGTAGCAGAGGCTGACCCCCTCACAACATGACCTCCCATGCCACTCTCAACACGATACTTTGCCCCTATTGCAAGAAGCAGGGGATATTGCCCCATTTCCTTCGCTGTCAAAGTAGCTGCTGACTGCCCACCTCAAATTGTTCATCCTTCGCTATATAGTGGCGCTGAGCCCAGACCACATAAGTAATCTCGTGCTGAGGAACCGGATGGACAGAGGCGGGATGAAGACAGTGAGGGGCCGCTGACTAGTGTTGAGCGATTTTATAGATCGACAAAGTTGAAATCGGCAAGGTTTTTATGGTGATCGAATTTTCCAGATCATGCGATAATTAAGGTTAAAATCTGAGCATCACTATTAAGAATCGCCCTTTTTCGGGCCTTCCTGTAATTTTTGGTCGGCCACAAATCAGATTACAGAATAGAGCAGGTGACATGTGTGTGCAACGTCGATGACTGGGAGTGTATGGTTGCGATTGCTGGAAAAATCACATGACCCTCGTTTTACATAGAACAGCGTTTCCTTTTTCAGCTCAGTGTCTCTAGCGCTCATAGGGAAAGGACCTGAGCTCTGTCTGTTGGCCAAACAGCTCACGAAATTAGTCTATTTCTGCACAGAGAAACCAGTCTACTATTACTTGATCCTCCAATTTAGTTAGATTAGAGATTTGAAGAATTTAGTAGTAGCTAGAGAATTTTTAAAGCAGCATCTAACCGCTGTAAAATTCACGGTTGTGGAGCGGGGGGGCCCCCCGCTTGCGAACACAGACAAGCTCTATCATAAAGAACACTGTGATAAAGTTCACCAAGACTATATGTATAACATTGTAAGTGGATGATCTTTATTATTAACATTTTGCTATAAATCTTTCCTGGATATTGGGCAGCCTGAACTAATATTGGATAAACAACATTTCTAGTAACTGCAGTTCTCTTTGTTACTGCAAAAACTCCACTTTTATCAGTAATACATTTCCAGATAGGTGTTTCATTTTAAATTTTGTGACTGTTTGATATATCCACCTTTCACTTAAATTACAATCCAGCAATCTTGTATCAGCACAATTTGGTTTGTTGCCCAAAAATACGTTATCGTAACGAAAACATCACAGTTACTGTGTTTTTTGACTTTTTGCCGCACCCAGTACGTTCATTGAACGCAGCATCTACAAATCTTAAAACTGCAATTCTATATTCACCACAGGTAATGAAAGGTGCAAAAAATACCAATATTTATTATATCAAAACATAACCAGTTACGGTTTTTTGACTTTGCGCACACCAGTACTGTTCATTGAGACGCAGCATCTACGTAAATCATAAACAGCAATCTATATTCACCACAGTGAATTGAAAGTGCAAAAAAACGTTTATTATACAAAACATAACAGTGTTACGTGTTTTTTTTGACTTTTGCACACCCAGCTACTGTTCATCTGACGCAGCACGCAGCAATCTACGTAAATCTTAAAACCGAAATTATATATTCACCACTGGTTAATTGAATGGTCAAAAAATACCGTTTATTATATCAAAACATAACAGTTACGTGTTTTTTGACTTTTGCGCACCCAGTACTGTTCATTGACGCAGCATCTACGTAAATCTTAAAACAGCAATTCTATATTCACCACAGTTGAATTGAAAGGTGCAAAAAATACCATTTATTATATCAATACATAACAGTTACGTGTTTTTTGACTTTTGCGCACCCAGTACTGTTCATTGACGCAGCATCTAACGTAAGTCATAAAACAGCAATTCTATAATTCACCACAGTGAATTGAAAGTGCAAAAAATACCGTTTATTATATCAAAACATAACAGTTACAGTGTTTTTTGACTTTTGCGCACCCAGTACTGTTCATTGACGCAGCATCTACGTAAATCTTAAAACAGCAATTCTATAATTCACCACAGGTGAATTGAAAGTGCAAAAAATACCATTTATTATATCAAAACATAACATTTTACGTGTTTTTTTGACTTTTGCGCACCCAGTACTGTTCATTGACGCAGCATCTACGTAAATTTTAAAACAGCAATTCTATATTCACCACAGGTGAATTGAAAGGTGCAAAAAATAACCGTTTAATTATATCAAACATAACAGTTACGTTTTTTTTTCACTTTGCGCACCCAGCACTGGTCATTGACGCAGCATCTACGTATATCTTTAAACAGCAATTGTATTTTCACCACAGGTGAAAATCTGAAGGTGCAAAAAATAACAGTTTATTATATCAAGAACATAACAAGTTAACGGATTTTTTGACTTTGCGCACACCAGTACTTGTTCATGTGACGCAGCATCTACGTAAATCTTAAAACAGCAATTCATATTCACCACAGTGAATTGAAAGTGCAAAAAATACGTTTTTATTATATCAACACATAACAGTTACTTGTTTTTTTGACTTTTGCAGACCACCAGTACTGTTCGGTTTTCATTACCTCAGCATCTACTGTAAATCTTAAAAGCAGCAATTCTTTATATTCACCACAGGTGGAAATTGAAAGGTTGCAGAAAAATACAGTTTATTATACGAAAACATAACTGCAGATTACCTGTTTTTTGAGTTCTTTTGCTGCACCCAGTTACTGTTCATTTGAGACGCAGCATGCTCACAAGTAATATCTAAAACTAGCAATCTATATTCACCACAGGTGAATTGAAAGGTGCAAAAAATACAGTTTATTATAATGCAAAACTAGACATACGTGTTTTTGACTTTTGCGCACCCGCTAGTAATGTTCATTGATCGCCAGCATCTACGTAAATCTTAAACAGTAAGTTCTATATTTCACCACAGTGAATTGAAAGGTGCAAAAAATATACCCGTTTATATATATCAAAAAACATACAGTTACGTTGTTTTTTTGACTTTGCTCACGCGTCGAGATACTGTTCATATGACGGCAAGCATCTACGTAAATCTTAAACAGCAATTCTATAATCACACACAAGTTTGAAATTTGAAAGGTGCAAAAAATACAGTTTATTATAACGCAAAACATAAAGGAATACCTGTTTTTTGACATTTTGCGCACGCTCAGTACTGTTCATTAACGCAGATCTACTGTAAATCTTAAAAACTGCAATTCTAAGTATTCAGCACACAGAGAATTGAAAGTGTTGCAAAAAATACAGTTTATTATATCAAACATAACAGTTACTGTTTTTTTGACATTGCGCACATCGCAGGTAACTGTTCATGTGACGCAGGCAACATACGTAAATCTTAAACAGCAATTCTATATTCACCACAGGTGAAATTGAAAGGTGCAAAAATACCGTGATATTATACGAAAACATAACAGACTACGTGTTTTTTGACTTTTGCGCACTGTCCATAATACTGGTTTCATTGACCAGCATCTACGTAAATCTTAAAACAGCAATTCTATATTCAACCACAGTTGAATTGAAAGGTGCAAAAATACAGTTTAATATATCGAAGAACATAACCGTTTAACGTGTTTTTGTACGTTTTGCGCACCAGTACTGGTTCATTGACGCAGTCGATCTACAAATCTTAAACAAGCAATTCTATATTCACCACAGTGTGGAATTTGAAAGTGCAAAAAATACCAGTTGGAGTTATCGTCAAAACATAACAGTTTACGTGTTTTTTTGACTTTGCAGCACGCCCCGAGTACTGGTATCATTGACGCAGCATCTAAACTGTAACTCTTAAAACAGCAATTCTATATTCACACACATTTGAATTGAAAGGTTGCAAAAAACTACCGTTATTATATCAAAACATAACAGGTTTACGTGTTTTTGACTTTTGCCGCACCCTGTTCTGTTCATTGACGCAGCATCTACGTAATCTATAAAACAGCAATTCTATATCACCACTAGGTGAATTGAAGGTGCAAAAAACACAGTTTTATATTATACGATAAACAAACAGTATACCTGTTTTTTGACTTTGCGCACTCCTTACTGTTCATTGACGCAGCATCTACGTAAATCTTAAAACAGCAATCTCTATATTCAGCTCACGTGAATTGAAAGTGCAAAAAATACAGTTTAATTATATCAAAACAATAAACAGTTTATCGTGTTGTTTTTTTGACATTTTGCGACACACCAGTACTGTATGTCACTGACAGCAGCATCCTACTTTAAATCTTAAAACAGCAATTCTATATTCACCACGGTGAAATTGAAAGGTGCAAAAAATACCTTGTGTATTATACGGAAACATAAACAGAATACGTGGTTTTGTTGACTTTTTTGCGCACCCAGTACTGTTCATTGAGACGCAAGTCACTACGTAAATCTTTAAAACTGGGGATATCAGCGCACACGCAATTCTATATTCCACCACAGGTGACTTGAAGAGGTGCAAAAAATACAGTTTATTATATCAAACATAACAGTTTACGTGTTTTTTGACTTTTGCGCTTTACGCCAGTTACTGTGACATGGACGCATGCATCTAACGTAAATCTTAAACCAGTCAATACATATATTCACCACAGGTGACATTTATTGGAAAATAGTGCCAAAAGTAGCCGTTTAATATATCAACACATAACAGTTACTGTTTTTTGACATATTTTCGCACATCCAGTACGTTCATCATCTGACGCAGCATCAACTTAAATCTAAAACATGCAATTCTATATGTTCAGCCAAAGGTGACTTTAAAGGAGCAAAAAAATAACCGTTTATATATATCAAACACATAAAACAGTTTACGTTTTTTTTGACAATTTTTCGCACCCAGTACTGTTCATATGACGCAGGCATCTACGTAAATCTTAATAACAAAGCAATTCTATATTCACCACAGGTGAATTGAAAGGTGCAAAAAATACGTTTATATATATCAAAACATAACAGTTACGTGTTTTTTGACTTTTGCGCACCCAGCTACAGTTCCATTGACGCAGCATCTTATCGTAAATCTTAAAACAGCAATTCTATATGTCACAACAGGTGAATTTGAAAGGTGTCAAAAATACAGGTTATTATGTCAAAACATAACAGTTACGTGTTTTTTGACTTTTGCGCACTCACAGTACTTTCATGATATGTTGACGCTAGGCATCTACGTAAATCTTAAAACAGTCAATTCTATATTCACCACAGCTGAATTGAAAAGAGCAAAAAATACCGTTTATTATATCAAAACATAACAGTATTAAGCGGCGTTTTTGACTTTGCGCACCCAGTACTGTTCATTGACGACAGTAAAAAAAAACATCTAACTGTCAAATCATAAAAAACCGCTATTCTATATACAACACAAGGTGAAATTTACAAGTGGATGCAAAAAAAACACAGTGTTATTATACGTAAACATAAACAGAATACCTGTTTTTTTTTGACTGTTTGGCGCACCCGAGTACTGTTCATTGACTCAGCATGACATTACAAAGGTATAATCTTAAAACAACAATTTCCTATAATTTCACGGGCCTACCGAGGTAATTGAAAGGTGCAAAAAATACAGTTTTATGTATTATATACAAACATAACAGTTACGTGTTTTTGTAGACTTTTGAGCATAGACACGACAGTACTTGTTCATTTTGACTACAAGGCATATCTACGTAAATGCTTAAAACAGCAATTCTATATCACGCATGTCACAGGTGAAATGAAAGGATGACAATAAAATACATGTGTTACTTATACGAATCACTATAAACCAGATAACAGGGCGAAGTCATATTTTTATTTGAGACTTCTTGCGCACTCCAGATACTGTTTCATTGACGCAGCATCTGACGTAAAACTTGAGACACAACTGCTGATATTTCACGCACAGGTGAATGAAAGGTGCAAAAATTACCAGACTTATTAACTCATAATCAATAACATTAACATGAATTGGACCGATAGTACATACTTTGACTATTAAGCGGCACCCAGTACTGTATCATATGACGCAAGGTCAACACTTACTGAAATCTTAAACTAAGGGGAAGCATATAGCAATATATTACACACACAGGTGAAATTGAAAGGTGGGCAAATATACAGTTTATTTTAGCGAAAACATAAGGCTATAATACCGATTACTTTTGACTTTGTTGCGCACCCAGTACTGTTTCATAGATGAAGCGCAGGACAACTACGTAAATACTGTTATAAACAGCAATCTATATTCGATCTCATTCAAGATGATAATTGGGAAAGGGATGGCAGGTAAAAATTTAGCAGTTTTTTTTATATTCAATCGGGAGACATAAAGCAGTGTACTGTGTATTTTTTGACATTTGCGCACTCCAGTATACTTGTTCATATATAGTAACGCTAAGTCTATATTTACAGTAAATCTATAAAACAACGCTAATTCTTATATATCACATCACAGGTGAAGTGAGAAGGTAGAAAAAATACAGTTTTATTATCGTATCGAGAAAATCATAACAGATCGCTTGTTTTTCTGACAATATTTTGGCAGCTATCCAAGTACTGTTTCATAATGACGCAGTCACAGTGCTGACGTTAACATTACTAAAACAAGTCATTCTGATGATATATACATACCCACATTGTGAATAATGACAAATAGAAGTGACAAAAATAGCCTATAGTTATTATATGCAAACATTTAACAGATACACGGTAGTTATTTGAACACTTTTGGGCGCACACCAGTACTAGTTTTTGCATTTGGAACAAGCACAGAACATATATTGCATACGTAGTAGAAATACTTAAAACAGCGCAATTCTATATTTCAACCACCAGGTAGAAAATATAGAAATGAATATGCAAAAAAACTACGCGGTTTCATTATTGATCTAAAAACATAACTCGAGTATACGTAGGTTTTTTTGAGAATTTGCTGCCACCACTCTCTCTCTAGTACTAAGTTCATATGAGTCGGCAGCACAGTCAAATAAAACTGAAAAATCCTTACTATTTGGGCAGACAATTCTATATTCATCTAGACACAGGTGTAATTTGAAATAGTGATCAAAATCACAAGTTATTAATAGCAAACATAACAGTATTTACATGCTGTATTTTGACATTTGGCAGCCATCCTTACCCAGTAATTACATGTCAATAAAATCGAAACTCGCAGCAATGCTACAGTAAATATTCTTAAAACAGCCAATATCTAAATATCACCACAGGTTGAATGTGAAGCAAGGTCGAGTAGTACATAAAAACAAGTTTATGTTATATCAAAACATAACAGATATAACAGTGTTTTATTGAGCATTTGTCCAAGGCAGGATTATAAAGTGCTTCAGATACCTGTCATTCCGAAGTCGCAACTGACGAGTCCTCTCACTAAATCTAATAACATCCGGGACATTCTATATCACTCATCAGGCTCGGTATATTGAAAGGTGCAAAAATAACCGTTAAGTTATAATATCATAAACGATAAATCAGTTACCAAAGTGTATCTTGACTTATGGACCGGGTCGACTAGAACGCGTACTGATATCTGATATTCAGTCTTGTAACTGTAGAGCAGCAGTCTACGTAAGTAATCTTAATAAAAATATCACATCTAATATCTATAGTTAATCAAAATACTTCACAGGCTGATATGGAGAGGGTAGGTGCAAATGAGCAGTCTTTGAATAATCATATCACGTAAATTACCATAACCAGTATTAATACACTTGTTTTTTTTGACTTTGCAGGCTAGCCTCATGAATCAAATGCATGTCATTGATCTACAGCAGCAGTGCTACGATAAAATCTTAAGCAAAGGCAATATCTATATAGTAATTCACAGCACAGAGTGAATTTGAAGGTGCATTAAAATCGAACAGGTATATAGTTTATATCAAACAATAAGCAAGGTTACGTGTATAGTAATATTTGGACTTTTGCGGCAAGCGCTAAGAATTAGAGCGTAGTTTTTCATTAATTTAGATCTGTATCGGCTACGCATCATAAACGAATAAAGTTCTTAAAAGCCCTTATTCTATATTCACCACAGGTGAACATTGGAATAAGGTGCATAAAATAGTCCGCAAAGTTGTAACTTATTACGAGAAACATAACAATACGATATTGTATTTTAGAGTATGAACTTCTTGCTGCACTCCAATGAGTATATCTGATCTATCGAATGACAAGCGGCAGCCTAAACTAAGATACGTGAATATAGCTTAAATAAAGGCAATATCTTTATAGTTCAGACGGAGTTTGATAGCTTCAAGTAGCAATTGATAAAGTTGGCAAAAATATACATAATTATTATAAGCATCAAATACTAATTCAAAAACATATAACAGATACGTGGGTGGGGTGGTATCAGGTGGGACCAGGTATGCAGTGATTTGATAGATGAGACGGTTTATCATTAATAACCGTTTGCATGTTAATTTTTGTTAATGACAGGGGCAATTTAGTTTGATTAGAGATTGAGAATATATGCTGTGATTTGCGTCTTATTATGTGAAGAAGAAACCATTTTTCAAACTATTTCCAATACCTCTCTCTATAATATAATAATTTATAACTGGTAACATGTGAAAGCGAAACATAGGGTAAGGCAGGTGTAATGGCGATGCGAAAGTAGGAAGGAGGTAGACATCAGCTCTAGAGACACGATGTGAAATGTTGGAGAAGCTAGATAACAAGTATAAGAAGCGTTTGCAGAACTCAAAAGTTGCTCGATATGCAGAACACACTATGAGCATTTCGCACTATGCGATCATTGGTTCTAGTTGGGTGCTAGGAGGAGAATCTGCCTAGCATGGCTGTCAATGCGGACATAAGGTGATCTAAGAGGCCCTGAGTAAAGAGATTAATTCTATAGTAACGGAACTATTGCGTACGCGCATAATCTTTTCTGTTCATGTGAGAGCTAATCTAGCAGCTAAGATTTAATACCTTGCAATGCTAGCAGTGACTACCTAATGATCCCAAGTCCTCAAATCAGTCAACGTGCACATATGTCGTACATCAAGATCAATCAGCATGTAACTATGCATCGCCAAAACATGAAGACATTGAAAACGCCCAATATGTGCAACGCAAATTCGATGAATATCCCACCACTGTGAGATAAATGCCATTTTTGTCTATTGTTAAAGGACGTCCTCGTTGAATGAGACAAAATTGAGTCGGTGGAAAGTCTGAGAAGGGTGCATAGAATAAAGTAGATAAAAAGACGAAGAAGGATGATGATTAGGATCTAGGGCTCTGACGCCGTGTCAAGTTACTGATAAGCCAAAAGATCACAGAGAGGTGAAGGAAAGGCACGTCTTATCGGCAAAAATTCCGCAGGCGGATCGAGATCAAAACGCAATTGCAGTGCCGGTGACTACTAACACTCGATAGCTTGCCTTGTAGCGCGCAGGCTCTTCTGATTGCTAGAAAAAGTCAGGACGAACCTTATTGGGATCACCTTATGTGTTGATGAATGATAAGATGTGAGAACAATGAACCGTGGCAGGGATGTATATATCAAAGACCACCATCCTGGTCTTTTCACCGCAGAATTGGCTTAGCAGAGCGCTTCATCAGTTGGGACGATGAGGAAGACGAGTAGTGGGTAGAGTGTCAATACGGGGATGCACCCGTGCCACAAAAGAGGAGTCAAGGGCGGGTACAGCGATATAGAAGTCTGCGGTCGTAAGAATATTGATTCCGGCAAGCCACAAGGTCAGACATAGCATTACGTGTACACCCAACAGCGCTTTACCCCCCTCGGGCCTTATCGCCGTCCACACAAGGTCAAACAGGACACATGCTAGCAAGGCGGCCTTGCCTTTAAGAAGCTTAAGCATCTCGGAATTAACACTTACGTGTCTCAGCTGATATGTCATTATGATCAACCTGAAGTCCTTTTTGTTTGGCGTTGGTTATGAGGCAATAATTATAGTTTTAGTAGCTTTAGAACTCTAAGTGGTATAAATACTCACACACCCAAGGCAATGTCTAAGTCACTTATGCACGGGAAGATCAGGAATTGCATGATTAAGTGAAGATGAAAGGAAATGAACGACAATGCAAGTACATAACTATAATAGTGCAAAAGAATCCTATAGACTGCAACGGCGCTTCCGACGCAGCCAATGTTTAGTGCTTTTACTAAATAGTATTATGTCCGACATCGGTCTGCTTCTGTCATTCCGCGTTCATCCTAATGCCATCCTGGCCTTCCGTCAGCAGGCCCCTAATAACAAAACAAAGCGTACATCCTGGCGTCTTGGCCGCATAGTCATCTCAGAGTGCATTGATCAGCGGGATCGAGCCTGTCCAGCTTCAGCCTCCCACTCAGTCGCTAAATCCGAAGTAGATACCAACTAGCACACTACCCAGAGACAAGCCATCTCAATCTCCTTCTCCTTCCAGCTCTTTGTCGACGTCTGCACCGCCGTATACTATGGCGGTCTAATAGTTCATAGCACCAGGGCTCTTCTCAGTACATTCCAGTATTTAGGGCATACTGAGAACGAAAACACTTTAGAAAACCGCACCAACCATCCAAATCCAAAAGCTGATATAGTACGGTGCATGAGGGGGGGGGGGGTGGACACCACGCAAATAAGCACACAACAGACAAGTGCGGGGGGGGGGGGGGTCCAGTGCGTTGGCTATTGGAGATTAATGTTGCCCTAATTTCCGTACTGTGAACTACAGAAAATGGGGTTCACAGGACAAGTCATGGGAACCCTTCTACGACCGGCCCCAATATCCGGCAGGTGATGTACACGAGCAGTAGTGGCAGTTCTTTAAGGCTGCTAGAACGAAAAGCCATTGTCCTTAAGGACCTGGCGTCAGGACACACGTTATCATAATCTATAATTTAAGGACCGCAGTTGTAAATGCTTGCATCCTAAAGAAGTCCAAAGAAGATAGTCAATCTACACCACGTAGACGCGACAACATTAGGTTTGTAATGCATAATAGTAAAGGAGGTCACATTCGGTCAGCTCCAGGTTGCGCGCTTATATTCTGCTATGTGACAGCTCCACTTATGGAGTGTGAAGCTCGGTGTGTGGATGGATCTCTGAGGTGGGTGACGTGTGCAACTCGTGCAAGAGCTCAGGGCGCACCGATCTCAAACTGCAGGGATGGTGAGCAAGGCTCTTTCCAAACACCAAGGTCTCTTCTTGTGGCACTCGGTACAGTGACCTAAGTTAGTAAACGATCACTCAAGTGTGCAGGTGTTGAAAAATTCTACAATTCTGCCATTAGGAGCACCGTACCACCTACCACAGGTCAGGACGCTTGTGGAGCGCTAACTAGAGGTCAATAGGCGACGAATCTCTTTCAGAAGAATTGCGCTGGCTGCAGTGACAAGAACTACTTGTAATGGCCATAGACAAGAGTGGTGTCGCGAATTAAAAACAGGTGCGCTGTAAATCTGTCTGCCAGTCATTCTGTATAAGTATGCGGTAGGACTGGCGCCCACATACCCTTCGCACGCATTGGTCACAGTAGTGTCATAGTTAAGAACCTATAGTAATCGTCGGTATCACTTAGAATGATGTAACTCAAAAGTCAGCTAGCCGTCGGTACTGAATCGTACAATGCCTCAGCTGAGATATGCTACATGAGTCTGTGTCCGGCACTATCTCCAGCTTGTTACATAGTGTTTACTGCACCACTAGATTCTATCAAAAAATACTGCATGCATAATCCCTATGAGAGCTGACATGAAGCGTTGGCAATGCGTCAGCTCGGTCACCTGCCTAGCATGGCAACTCGTGGGCAACTACAGTCATGCATTCATTTTTAGGTCTAAACTAGTGGCAACACAGCTGGAAGAGTGAATTTGCACCCTTGTCCATAACTATTGCTAGCGACAAGTGACGTTATTGTGGCAAGGTAGCAAGCGCAATGCCAATATACGTCAAGAATACGAGAAGTAAACACATTGCATAAACTGATTACAAAGCTACGTTAAGGGATTAAAAGTAATATGCGAGACAATCGTGGCGGGTGTTGAACCTACCGTAGAGTAGGGAGGTGCTTAAGGACTGAAAAAGAGCTCATGCACATCCTTTAGCACAAGTTTTGAAGAGCCCTCGACACCAGAGATAGTCAAGATGGTTAGCGCGTACAAATTCAGATCCTCTTTCGTCAAGTCATGAGGCATTGCTGGTGTTCTTGAACATGTATCTAGGAACGATCGTCATAGAATACTCAGCGGTTATGCAAATCAGTCCTAACAGGGTCCAGAGATTTACCGCAAGACCCGAACTTGTAGGAAAAGGTAGATCAGAGATACCTAACCAGATAGGCAATGTACGTATCATGGAAAAGCGACTCTAGTCAATGCTCCGACAATCAGGCACTAAGTATGTCTCGGTAAATGCAGACAAGTTTCACGAATTTCGATCGTCTTCAGCTTAGCTAGTGTTTGCGTAGCGAGTTAGCGCAGAATGCTTAAGTAGCAAGAAAAATCATAAAGGTGGCGCATCAAATACATCTTCAGAAGTACTGATCCACCTTGGACATCTTGCAGGACAGCAGGGACTGAGTTGTTGAAGCAATAGTGCTGGAAGGCAGAGTAACGAGAGGACAGAGAAGACGGAGAGAGTATTGGCCTTATTGACTACAACTGATGTTATACGCATCAGCAGACAAGAAAAGTGAGAAAGGAGGTAGTAATCAGACAATGGAAACCTAGCTCATTTGGAAAGGAAGATTAGGTGACGCATGAACTTTAGAAGGCGGAAGAGCGTATAGTAATTAAGTCAGGGGTTATTAAGATGTCAGAACTTTTGCACTAGTGCCATTTCCTCGACCCAGGAAGTCTTGGGAAACTACAAGCTGAGCATCTACTCAACATTGAGTAGGCTCTGGGATGACTCATTTTCCTCGCATACATGGATCTTTCAAATTAGTAGACATAAGAGCCATCAAATGACTAAGCCAGCTCTAACTTAATATCATAGGATAATGGTGTACATTATACGGGGGGGGGGGGGGGCAAATCCTGAGTCCACCGGTACTAAAACGAAAACATTAGATCATGCAGTCTCAACTGCGCACGTCACCTGGTCAGAGATAAGAGATTGTATAAAATGATGACAACGGAAAATAGGGAAGAACTCAAATGCTGATGTTTGATGACAAGCTGATTGATACATACAATCTGTTGCGTTCTAGGCTTATCACGGTGTCTACACATCCAATATTGATCACGGATGGAACAAACATCAGCGACGTTGACACGACTAAACGTAAGAGTTTGTCCTAGTTATGGAAGACGTATGAAAGGGAGTATGATATTGAGATAAAGCGGTTGATAGCAGCAGGCAAGGGTGCATGAAATCCATAGATGTGGAGTAAGACCTCTGCAATCCTCTGTCTTACCCGATAACATCACCAAATTGACTAGCATTGCAATGCTAGAATAATATGGGCTTCGAGGTGCACATTCAACGCCATGAGGATCAGCATAGAAGTACTACATCGTGGGGCATGCAACAAGTTCCGCAACTTAAGTCTGCATGATCTCAACACCTAGATTGTTAGTTATATAGTCATGTGTTCAGCGAACGACGGACATTAGACGACTTCAAGGACTATCCTTAACAATCAGTGACGAATGAGTTGCGATCGACTTTTGGAGCTTCGTTTCAGCGTCCACTAGTGAGGTTGTTGTCCTAGACCTCAGGCTAGGCACAATACGTCATATCGAAGCATGACGACTTACAGCACAGCTGGAGCACTCTCATTGACAGCATCAAAACGCATATCTGCGGCTTTTCCAACAGAATATAATGTGGATACGTAATTGACTTCCGTAAGTCAAGGATGAATTGGCAAGGAGTCATAGTAATTCTGCATGATATAAGATTTGTAGGACCTATATTAGCGGAGCGAGGTAATTCAACCAGTGAATAATTTGCCCTAGACGGCCTATCATTACACATCGACTTAATAAATCGAGAGATGAAAGTCGAAATCTTAAAATCATGTTTGTTTAGAAATGTAGATGTACATGTATCATTACTTGGCAAAAAATTATATTATATGCTAACGCTATTACATCGCGTACAGTCATTTGATGGTGTTTTGCTGTGAGTAGAGAGGCTGTAGAATAAAAGGTATCAGGGTAAAAGATTATCATTTGACACACACGCGTAGCATTCGAATTAAGTTATTACTGCTTTAGAATAAGTAAAAATCACTTATTGAGATAACTTACGAGGCTAGATTATATCGCATTGTTCGAATAGCTTGAGGTCTATATGTGTCATGTGAAGACTAATCCAGGCTAAGTAATGCATGGTTTCCTCTTTGAACATGCAAATGTGACTTCATAATGCATTGCTACGCCTCACAATTTTTAATTTAAGTTATGCTGATGTAGAGCTATGTCTATTAATTATAAAATTTTTGGTGTCTATGTTTGCTTGTGAAGATATTACAAGCTAAGTTGAAAATAATTTATTTGGGTGCACTATGATTTTGGGAAGAAATAATAACAAGAATGATATGAGTAGCCTCTCTTTAAGTGCATTTCTCCATATCACAATTGTTTACAGGTGCTTGAGGAAGAGATCATTTTTTATAATTTTTTGGTACAGTGCTAGCTTATGAATAATATGGCAGCAAATACAAACAGGATTTACCTAGTTATAATTCCAAACAAATGTTGTTATTTCTAACATGACAAATTTGTGCTAGCACAATTGACACTTAATTAGTGGCTTTGCAGGATCAGTGCTTTGAAGTTATATTTGGGAGCATTTTTGCTGTGACAGGCATCTATTACTACAGGTCTCCTAATTCTAAAAATGTGTTTCCTAAGCAGGACATTTGTATCATTAGCACAATTATAGTACTCTATTGCAAGTGGGCTGTTAGGTCAAGTCATGCTTTGAATTATGGAGGAGCAAAATTTTGTCTTAAAGACAGTTGACCAAGGCTATAATTTGCTACAGTCCTAATTCTCAAAAATGTCCTGCATTCCTGTAACACGAACATTTGATTTCAATAATGAAACAAATGACCAAAGTGGCTAGTCAAGGTCGATTGCTATTTGAATTTTGGGGCATTTTGTTCTAAGTGAACATAAGCAGTACTATACTAGTCGGTAGGCTCTTGGGATTCTCTAAAATGTGTTTCATAACAGAGACGATTTGTTTATCTTACATCTTATCATGACCAAAGACAATAAGGTGCTCGGCAAGGGTCTAGTGCATTTGAATTATTTATGGAGGCTGGCAATTTTGACTCTGTGACAATAGAGCGTAAGCTAATTATACAGAAGTGCTCTATTCTAAAAAATGTGTTTCTAACCGTCAACATTTGTCTCGTGGTGCTACAATGTGATCAAGAGTGAGCGGCATGCAAGGTATGTGCCTGAGTCAAGAATACAAGTGAAGGTAGGACACTGTTAATGGACACATATTGCAAATAGACTATTGTTCTTGCAATAATGCTTTTAAACATTTAGGGCTATTTCAAAGTTCCTGTATTGAAGTTAACGAACCGATATCCAGAAATACCCAATCTTAGTATACTAATGAAAAACAAGATGAAACAATAAAGACATATTGTAGAAAGAGCAATTCCATCCTATTTTAAAAATGGTTATTCTAGATTATAGAGGTACTAAAAAAACATTAGCATTAGATAACAGATAATCAATTCTAGCTCTAAAAAAAGTTTCTCCTAGACATTTGATGTTAAGCTGAACAATGAGAAAGGTTATGTACAAAAAGAAGAAAAAACTTGTACTCATGTGATGTAGTGCTAATATGTTCAAATGAAGGACTATGGAGTTATAGGAGCAGCAAAAGACAGAAGATACAGAATACAGAGACTAGCATTTCCTCATTCTAGTTAACACATGCACGTAATGAAGTTAAAAATAGATGAAAAAAGATAGTGGCCAAAGATGTAGAGAATGATGGCTGTGTTGGGGTGGGGGGGGGGGGGGGGGAGGGGGGGGGGGGGGGGGGGGGTAAAATCCTATTGGGTGTTAACAGAATGAGGCCTAGATTGAGCGCGTACATGCATGTATTATCGTCAATACAGTAAGAAAGCTGCATTGTAGTGCACAACCACTACTGGAATACGGCAGGGGTCAAAAGAGCTATTATGACTAATATAAATCGGCGAGTTTGGATTATTACTTACGCCAAGTAATAGGTATATATACTTATTTGTAAACAGAAGTAGGAAATAGGCTTCGGAAGTACTCTGGCACACTTGCCGCATTCCGCACTCTGCCACTCAGCAGCAAAACCGAAATAGGAATTAATATACCTAAAAATGAGTAGAAGCACAGTTTTCGTTTGCTAGTAACAGCGTTCATCCACGAGTAGTCAAATATAGTTAGACCTTTCTAAATAAGCGCGTGTCTAATAAAGATCGGCACGGCCAGTGCTCGAGCGTATAATCTGAGGAAAATTTGATCAACAACGCATGCATTATGCACGCCAGCTCTGGTAGCAATTATCTACCGGCTAAACCCGACAATGTAACATACGCCGGGCACTGGATACAATAGTCAATGTGGCACGCATTGAGCTAGGTACTAGTCAATGTTCGGCTAGTGAAGGACTAATAATAAGGTATGGGATTGAATAGAGCAATTGATCCTTTTCCAAGGACACTCTTTTTAGATGATGGGGGGGTGCATGCATGGTTTGAGTGCTTCAAACTAATACATGTGGTACCAGGACTAGTATAGTGGTCAATATGTCGCAGTGAAGGATAAAGTGGGTGGGTTTGGGGGGTTATAATCTCGCCTTTTTGGCCCAGCAATCATATTTTAAAATGATGCGGGTAATGTATATAGAGCGAGGATTGGGCGCGGATCAATGACTAGTGCGCCTCATGGAGGCAATTATCAGAGTGTATCCAGTTTGCTTTGAGAATTGTCAGTGAAAAACTAAACATAGAGTGGGTTTGAATAGACTGTCTTATTTTCTTCTTCAAAATCCGGCACTTTTTTTTAATTTACATTAGAGGGATTTTCATAATGGCAGCGTATATGGCGGAAAACAACTATAACAATAGGCATGATGGCGGGACCTAAGAGAGCAGGTAGTTTATATGTGCAATGTCCAAGTAACTAAAGATGGTGGAGGAATGATGATAACCCAGCACTCCTTTTCGAACTGCTAACTTTGTAAACTGTAGAAGCAAAAGGTACAGGGATTGAGAGAATAGCAAGCGTTTAATGTCATTCGTAGGGGCATGTAACATAGAGACAAGATATACAAAGTATGTTCGCAGATTTGTCAACTAAAAGTTGGCGTGTTTGATTAGAACCTCCTTTTGCATGTGACTACTTTTAATGATAGTGAAGGATCATTAGACAAGTTGGGCGTTCATGCATGTACGTTCTAGGACAGTGGACGAGGAGTAGTAATGTTAATAGTTTTTGGGTATGAATATGTCAATTTGCCACGTAATCTATATGATGAGATGAGATTGGTTACTGCTGATAAATAATCAATAACTGCTTCATTAGTGTCACTAATTATGTTAAATTTGTGGTGATATGCAGGTTTAAAGAGGTCAAGAGCATGCTGGTAGCACAATAGAGCCTAAGAAGGATAAAGTGAGAATATGATTTGTGATCATTTTTTCGAAATTTGCTTTATAAACCTACGTGATGTGCTATAAGTATTGATAAGACATACGTGAATCCCTTAGTCGAATAAATGACTGCTTGTAGAGTGATACATTTCCAGCTTATTCTATGGCGCTTCGATACTTCGGTTGAGTAATAATGTGGTTTAATGATGTTGTGCTAAACACACATAAAATACTATTTGAATGGTGAATAGCAGCAACTCAATATCGACATCTCAGTATTCGAAAAACCTTATCGTATTGATCATGCGTTTTTCTCCTAGACTCTATCTTGACTACATCATAAGTCGAATAGTCTCATAAGGGAGGCTCAATCAGCAAATCGCTACAACAAATATCAATAATGCAATGAATCTTAATTACGTAATAGAGTAAAATATAAAAAGACTAAGAACTCGAAAACTTAAACTAGGCTCTTATAATTAAGCAACATTACGGAGTATCCTTTATTGAACACGATTATAAATCCAAAGCAAGCGGCTCTAGATGTGATCTAGTTGTGTAGTAAGTCTACTCCCATCCATTTAATATTTAGATTTTATGTGCCTTTAGTATACACGGCCAGCTACCCTTCATATGTCTTACCAACTACTCGAATTCAGAGTCCTGCAATGGAGGTAATCGACTGGCTCGAAGTAGGCCAAAGGTAATAGCGTAATATAGATAGTGTTGCAATGTTAATTTCGGTGGAATATGGTGACAAAAAGAGCTATCTATCCTAATAAGACTAGAAATATCAAACATCAGAAAGGCAGGTACAAGTTCTTATTGCAATGACAGTATACAATGATATAGAATCTTAAAGTAACTTTATGTTTTGAGTTATTCTCAGTTCTTCAGACAGGGGGGGGGGGGGGGGGGTTACGGGGGGGTCCCTCAACTCAGTTGGAGATCTTCGTCTACATTATTGAATGTAATCTCGCGTACGGGCGAGCTGCGATCTAATTGGAAGGGAAGACAAAACCTTCGATAGAATTGGGTGTAAAAATTAGGTAAGTCGTTATACGCAGTGTTAAGGATGCACAAATGATATTCGATCCCTTTAACAATAGTATTCCATGTTGGGGGGGGGGGGGGGGCACAGCAGACCAGGAACAATTCAGGCAAAATTCCCGACCTTGGATTACCCAAAAAAAAAAAAATTATTGAGTGAGCATTATTTATAGACGTCCGAATTCCGTTTTCATGAGTGTGTCTCTCAAATTTTTGGGATGTTTATAGGACATGAGTGGAGGATTGCTAAAAGCAGTAACTATCTGTCCCCATACAGTGTGAACTACTCCCAAACACTGTTACATCACATAATATTGCCAAGTTGGATCTTTCGCCTCCTTTGGCTAGTGGTTAGAGCTGCAGTTGCTAGGTGTGCTCTCTGGAACCTAATGGCCACATGTATGAAACTGTCTTGGTCTAAGACTTTCTTTGTTTCCTATAGCAACCAATCAGACCTCATTGCAACCAATCAGAGTCCCCCTTACATTTCATGTAGTGCTCTGAAAGACTGAAAAGGGCGCTATGATTGGTTGCTATGGGCAACAAAGAAAGTCTTAGATCGAGACAGTTTGTTTTCATACATGTCCCCCTAAATGTCCCACTAAAGCTGCTTCCTCCAAGCTGAGCTATACTGTAGATTCTATATAGTATATCCACACCAAGTTTATTGATGTATAGCAATGTATACACATTACACATATGCACATTTTGTATTTGAAACAGTCTCCTCTCTACAGTGCAGAGCCATCCCTCACAACACACGTCTCTTCATGCTGACTGAGCGTGGCACACATGCTCAGTGATGTCAGTCAACCTAAAAAGGAAGTAGCTCACAGAGTCTGTTCTCTGCTGTACTATGCATTAGAGCAGTGTTCCCCAACTCCAGTCCTCAAGGCACACCAACAGGTCATGTTTTCAGGATCTCCCACAGAAATGCACTGACAATAATGTATACACCTGTGGCAGAATGTGCCCCCCACATGACAATAATTACTTCACCTGTGAAATGCTAAGTAAAGCAAGAAAACATGACCTGTTGGTGTGCCTTGAGGACTAGGGTTGGGAACCTCTGCATTAGAGGACAGGTTTGTGCACAGGAAGGAGCCTAGTGGACATTTTCTTCTGCTATAATGATTATATAGCCAGCAGACTTTTCTAATTAAAGTTATTTGGGCATTTTTTCATTAACGCATGTCATTTATGCATTTATTTTTTTTTCATTTCCTGAAGAGCCACTTTCATACAAGTGATGTAGACATTATTCACTAGATATCTATAACATCTGTAAGTTTTAAAACATCATATATTTTAATACTTTATTTTTTTTTATAGGTCACATTAAAGGTGAAATCTTGATTGACCTCAGTGCTGGTTCCGTGGTCCATCCTCTATATTCAGCCTCTGAGTTTTTCAAACATATCATAGTCTTGAAGGTCAGTGACGGATGTATCATGGAGATGAAAAGATGGCTGGACACACGGACTGGAGCATTTGACTGGGGACATGCCACAAAACTTCATATAGAGACAGGAAGAAGCAGGTGAAGTGTTTTTTGTAATTTATGGGGACACCCACTGTCATTGTTGCCATATGAGGAGATATGAAGCAGGTTCAATAAAAGTTTAGATCACGGGTCTTCAAACTGCGGCCCTCCAGCTGTTGGGAAACTACAACTCCCATCATGCCCACTGTTATAGATTATAGAAATGCATGATGGGAGTTGTAGTTTCCCAACAGTTGGAGGGCCACAGTTTCAAGACCCATGGTTTAGACAATACATCATATACCTATTTTATTTTTTCAATACTAGTTTATTCAACACACTAAATCAGCCATCCTCAAACTGCAGGCCACCCGCTGTTGGGAAACTACAACTCCTATCATGCATTTATATAATCTATAACAGGGGGAATGATGGCAGTTGTAGTTTCCCAACAGCGGGAGGGCCGCAGTTTGAGGATGCCTTCACTAAATCCTACATTACACCACCAAAAACCACAGAAAAAACATTAAAGGCAACGTGTCCCATTAGGACTGCACAATTTGTTTTGAGTGTATTTTGCGGCAAAGAAATGTTGATGCCCTATTCTCTATACAAATGAACTGTCGGACACCAAAACTAGGCACATTATATTTCAGGCACGATACATTTGAATGTGCCTACTGTAGGCATGAAATGGAAGTAGCCACAAAGGGGCTATTCTGTCCTTGTGGGGCTGCCTAACAGGATCTCATAAGGCGAGAGAGCTAACTATCCCCGGGGCATGTGCCTGACTCTAACCCAAGCAGGGGCAGGCGTCGGGCCAGGGCATGATGGTTTTTTTTCCCCCTTTTTAAGCGCCGTGCTTTCAGAGTCCCGTTCCATGTGCCATTGCACTAAGCTGGGTTAGCCCCGGGCAAGCAGGGTCGCCTCCCTACTCCAATACCTGTCTTTTTTGACTTTTTTGGCTCTCTTCTTTTTCCAGCTTCTTTTTCTTCCAGTGGCGCTTGTTCCTGCGTCTTGGCCCCAGTCCCCCTGCGGTTGGGTGCAAGTTTCCTCCTCACCACTGAATCTGACTTGCTTCCCTTTTCCCCCCTGCGGCCTGTGTGGCTGCTTGGTCACCAAGGGGTTTTGTCTTCCGTTTTAAGCTTCCCTTGCTTGGTTTTTCAGTTTAGCCACTGCCCGTAGCAGAGCAGTGCACCCATCAGGCCTGAAGGTTTTCCATGTTTCACTGGGGTTCCCGCATGTGAAAAAATCCCCGTGTTTCCAAATAGGTCAAAGTCAGGGGGCACCCTGAAAGCGATCTTGAGTTTTTACATTTTGGCTGTTCTGCCCTCTGCCAAACCATGCTGCCGTCTTTTTGGGCTAATTATGCAATGGCAGTTTCTTGTTTCCCAACACTGTGTGTGTGGGGTCAGGGCATATCCCGTGTGAAAACACCCTGCACTGTCGCAAATCGGGATCCATCCAAAACAGAACCATATCCGGGTTCAAGGAAAGGTAAATATCTTCATGATTCTAAGCAATCATGCTTTTTTTCATGTGCCCGGATTCTCCCGTTTCTTCTTCATCCTCATTCCCCCCTTTGGGGAAAGGGGGAAGTAAGGGTGCTGGATGAAGAACACAACAGGCAAAAGTGACGTTATCCGGCAGGAGGAAGAACCAAACCCCAGACGCTGTGCTGAGAGAGAATTGGGGTTGAGAATGGGGGGAGAGCACGTGGAGCCAAAGGATGAAAAGTGCCGACAGATATCCCGTATTATCCGCAGCATTTGGGCTGCAACTACAGCCTAAAAACTGGAAGTCCCCCCCTTCAGTGGGTCCAGTCTTGCAGAGTATATCCAACTGGTCTTTTTCGCCTGCATGGGCCTGCGCTAGAACTCCCAGGCAGTCCTTCCCTTTTCCGTATAAAGAGCTTGAAGGTTTCTGGTGGGCCGGCATGCCTACTGCGGGAGCAGGGCTTTGGGTTTTTCTTCAGCTTCTGCAAGGACCCCAAGATCTTCATCAGGTGGGGGGGAGTTGTCTTCACCCCTCCTCCCAAATTTGCAAAAGAGGGGTACCCCTTCCCCTAGGGGATGCGGGCTTCGAAATGGGACAGACATCGGGACGGGGCCGATATTTTTGCGGCGTCTTCCCTCTTCTTGTTTTGCAGGGGGGCCACCCCTCTCTTTGGGGTTCAAGAAAGTAACTTTTGGTTTTGGGGTTTTGTAGGCCCGGGTTTCACATATCCCACCATCACAGGAGCGGGACCTTGATCCCACATTCCCGCAGGCGATTTTCTTGATGCCTTTTGCAACTAGAAAAGGGCACTACATCTGTTGTAGATCTTGTACTCGGGGCCGAACCATTTTCAGTGCTCTTGAGGGGTTTCAGCAGTCATCCACAAAAGCACGGGGCAGATCCGAGCTTTGGGTTTCTCAAACAAGGAAAATCCAAGATCGAGAACCTGAGACCCCGTGCATGGTATTCCCCCAAATTTGGTTGGGTCTTCAGCTGTTCACAAATTACACTCTGGAGGCAGCAGTGATTCATCCATATCTCGGCTTGTAGGGATTCGGCACAATGGCCCGTTGAATCCCCTCTTTAACTACCGACAAGGCCAAAATCTTCTAAGGTCTGTGTATTCTTCAGACCTCGACCATCTTTTTTAATAGGGCATGGGTTTGTTTCCCAGGGTCCGGTAATTCCCCTGTTAAGACAGACACTTTTGGGAATGTACAAAATATGTTGGGGCCCTTCCTGCCTCCCCTTTCATTGGGGCCTGGGGAATCGGGGGGTTTCCCCCGTACCCAATTCCGGGGCCCTCTCACTGGTCATGACTGCTCCCCCAGGTCCTTCCGGGGTTTGCTGTGCGGGGGCCCTGGGTGCCCCCGAAAGCAAGAAAGACTTTTTTCCCCTGATTGTAGTTTAGCTCATCGCTCATTTTTCCCTCCCCCTGTCATACTCATGGTTAGTGCCGGCTCCCCTGTATCTTCTTCTCTCATACCAGGGGGGGTTCTCCACTGCAGGGTGGCGGGGTCGGTCGCTATTATCCCCAGTATTCTTCCCTAATTGGGAAACAATGCTAGTGCCCCCCCTTGGGCCAGGGAAATGATGACCCCCGGGAAGGGGGGGCATTACCCAGAAGGAAAAGGGGTGTGACATCCTAAAGTGAGCGTAGGGGGGGTAGAGTGGAAATGACATGGGGAATTGGGGGGCATGCACTAAAGGTTCAGGATCTGGGTTACTGGGCAGGCTGGAGAAAAGGTGTGGTTACAGGGGCAGGGTACTTGTGACACAGGTGGGGTGTTTCTGGGGCGTGGGTTCCCCCATTGTTTTCAGCAGTTTGTCTACACCCCTGACTTTGCTCTCCACCCCAAAACAAATCCCTCCGCCATTACAGGGGTCGGGACAGTATTCACATTTTCCTTTTGTCTCCTTTTTTCGGGGAAAATTCTCCTGGGGTTATACACATAGGCACTGCACCCCCCAACCGCACCCCCTTTTGATCCATATAGTTAACTAACCAGGATTCACCATCAAAAACATTTCCAAAAACCTTCAAACTACCTTCTTTTTTGTACAACCCTCAGACATTTCCCAAATTTATCACAAATGCTTTCTGAGGTCTTAAAACACGCTTCAGCTACTTGCAAATTCTTTCAATTACTTTATTACTTTTTTTGTATCAACAATGAGACTTTATCTAAAATTTTTATTTCCTCTAAAACCCCAGATGGCGCTGTGCACTAAACTCACATACCAAAAATTCTTTTTAGTCCTTTGTTTTTACAATCAATTTTACATTTTCAGGGCACCACACAACCGACAGACTCTTATCAAAAATTAAAAAACCAATTTCATGCATGCTGTGCTCGCTTTTCCCTTTTCACCAAGGAAAGCCTGAATTCATGATTCCACCCTCAAATGAAATTTTCAAATTTTAAAAACAAGATGCTTTTTTTTTTTCAAGCCAGCTGACTAGTCCACTGCTCCACCGCAGAGACTTAGAACTCCCCTGTTATATTCCCAGGGGAGATTCTCATAAACCACAAAGCTTTTTTGCTTGTTCCAGCTGCCCTTTAAACCCTTGCGTCCCAGCTCTGCTTTCAATCTTCCAAAACATTTAATACACATAAAAAAGAAAAAACCCCACAAGGATTTAAATTTGACAGGTATAGGTTTAATACATGGGGCCCACTATTGCCGTCAGGGGGACCTAAAAAATTAACCGTGAACATAGTACAGCACCACTGACAAAAACGATCTGCTCGGATAACAAAATATAAACTCTACTTACCTGGACAATTTCGAAAGTGATGGCGCCTTTATCTTCATTGGTCTCCCGTAAAGCTGCACCATTTCATTTTTTGGTTTAAAAATCAATCCCAAACCCATGCGCCACTGAAAAGAAATACCTCAAAGGGCTATTCTTTCCCTTTTGGGGGCCAAATTTCTTTAAAAAAAACAAAAGGGTGCACGAAAAACAAATCCAACATGCCCCCGTTTCTGTGAAAGTGCTTTCTTTTTTCACAAAATGGTGGGTTTTTTATACCTTTGCAAATTAGTAGATAAAAAGCATCCATGCAACTGGCTGTGAGGTCTATTTGGGAAATCCTTTTATCCCCAAACCACTCCCCCAGCCCGGAATCTTTGGGCACAGGGTGTAACTTCTGAAAGGTGCCATCTTGATTACAGACGATGTCTAAAAGCTACTACAGGCGGCCATTTTGTTTAACACATTAAAAACAAAAGATATACCTACAGCTTTTTACATGCATTATTATATAGGTATGTGCCTATTTTATATATATTTATGTATATGTGAGGTATATAATAACTAATACATTAAAGTAGAGACACAAAGGATCACACATATATAACCTTTGTTCCCATCCACAACAGGCACATCAAATATGCTAGCAACTATATGCTATTCGCCTAGATTAGCCGCATCAATTGTACTATGCAAGGTATACCACATGCCAGATTTTTGACAGGTTAATTCAATCAGGCACACTATAACCAATAATGTTCCCTTTAAAAACCCCTTCTGTGCCTCTTTTTTTTAAAGTCACCCTAAAAGTTGATTAAAATAAAACATTTTTTATTTTAACAATCATCTATAAGCAACTGATTAAATATTTCATAAAATTGTGGGAGATCAATGGATAATGCAACCACTAGGAGAGGTGTATAGCTATAGAATTTGATACGACAGTCTGGGTTACGAATGGGATAGGGACTGTAGGTTTGTTCTTAAAGGGGTTGTCTCACTAGAAAGATTGCTTTTTATATTAAAGGTCTTGCAAAAACAAGTCACTTTGTAATATGTTTCCATTAACAGTATTCTACCTATTCCGAGATATCCCCTCTTGTATGGGCTGCATCAGCTCCTCAGGTTGCTATAGCTACAGACCTGGCTTCTACTGCAGCCTAGTGGAAGCCAGTGAACACACCCCTGAATTCAAATTGAAACCAAGAAAACAGGACTGAGGTAAGATGAATCAGTGTAGTGAGACAACCTCTTTAAGTTGAATTTGTATGTAAGTCAGAACAGGTATACTCCAGCAACATTTTTTAGTTTTGAATAGTGCAGAAAGGGTTTTTACATTTGTTTTGCTTTCTGTGCCCCTGTTAAGAAGATTTCACCTCATTTTCAACTCATGTGCAACTGTGGCATGCTGGAACTTTTCATTCCACAGTTACTCTCTGCTGTGGAACATGGACCAACAAGTGCCAGCATGCCCCATAAGTCTACGTTTGTAACTAGGAGACAGATGTAAGTCGGAATGGTTTAAGTCTGGGACTGGCTATATAAATGCTCCTCAACATAAATATAAAGTGCAAGTGCAATATGTGCTGTTGTAATATAAAGTTGTCAGTAAACAATACGGGCAGCAAAAAACACTAACCAAGAAAAAGTGACTTAGTGCAAATGAATCATTCAGTGTGACAATTCAGGACAATAGGCAGCAGGAACAACTACTGGCACAATTATTCCAAAATGGAAGGAACACAAGATGACTGTCAATCTTCCTCAGTCTGAGACTCCATGCAATATCTCGCCTCGTTGGGAAAGGATGATTCTGCGAAAGGTCAGGACTCAGCCCAGAACTAGACGGTAGGACCTGGTCAATGACCTGAATAGAGCTGGGACCACTGTCTCAAAGATTACCATTAGTAACACACTACACCATCATGGATTAAAATTCTACAGGGTACACAAGGTCTCCCTGCTCAAGCCAACACATGCCCAGGCCCATTTGGACATTACCAAGAGGCTGGGAGGCATGAGAAAGGTCAGTGGCAATAGACCAAAAATAAACTTTTTGGTATCAACCCACTCGCCAATTTGGAGAAGAAGAAGGAGGTACAACCCCAAAAAACCATCCCAGTTTTAACCTGGGGGTGGTTATCTTTCTTTGAGGGGGCTTTTCTAAAAAAGGGAAAAGACGACACATCACATTTTTTGGGGCCAAAAAACCTTTTTCCCCTTTAAAAAGGGCTTTGAAGATGGGTGTGGCTGGGTCTTCCAGCAGGACATTGCCTGAAACACAACCCAGGTCAATAAGGAGTGATCCGTAAAAGATTTAAGGCCCTGGAGTGACCTAGCCACCAAATTCTTTGGGGGGGGCTGAAACTCAACTACCCACACCCCCCAAAATTAAGATGGGGAGAATAGAGGAGTATAGAGGAGTGGGCCAAAATTGCTGCTGCAGTGTGTGCAAACTTGGTCAACATTGGAGGGCTTCTTAAAGAAAAACTAACGGTCGTGGAAGGCAAAGGGTTTGCTATTTCTGCAAAAAAAATGCAAATTAATTATTTAAAAATCATACGAGTACAATGTGATTTTCAGATTTTTTTTTTTATTTTTGTTTTAGATCCTGTCTCTCCATTCTCTGTAGGTAGAAAAACTTACATAATTGTCAGTGTATCAAATACTTATTTTCCTCACTTTATATGTGTATCCATGAATTATCATGTTTTTTAATATGTATACAAATTCTTTGTGACTATACACCTCTCCTAGGGGGCGCTTAGCTTTGTTCCCCCAAACCCTTTTTTATAAAAATTTTTCATCTGTTTTTTTTTTTTTTTTTGTGGGTTTTTTGTTATAATAAAAATGTTATATTTTTATCTATTTGTAAATTTTTTTTGTGGTTTTTTTGGGGGTTTTGTAAGGGGCGGATTTTATTTGTCATTTTTTCATTCCATAACTAATATTTTGGTGTTAGTGAACATTTGGTTCTTTGAACATATAGTTCTATATATATATTCAAGACACCTAGCATCCCACCTTGGCAATTATACTTTTTCATCACTACAAAAGGTAACCCAACTAATACTGCAACCAAGCTGCCCATTGAGTTTGGGGTATAACACTTTCTCATTTCTATTCCTTTTTAAATTTAGTGACCATTACAGGCATAGAGGGAAAAGTCAGATAAAGGTTCAACAGTTATAAATGTGAATTTTGAAAAGAAAAAAACATGGCCGATGGACTTACCCCACAATTGTATATCGCGCGGGACCCTAGTTTGGATCACAGAAGAAGACGTTTATTTTAATTTAAACGGGAAAGTTCTAAAGGGTTGCAAACCTGGGGGTCAATCTTTTATTTGGATTTTTTAAGAACAAAAATTTTTTTACATTTTGGGAAAACAAGCCCATGCTCCACATTAAGAGGTTTTTCCAGGAAGGCTCAGTTGGAGAAGGCTTTGTTGTTGATTACTGTAAGGTTAAAAAAAAACGGCGTGAGTGCCCTTTATGGACAAAGGCCATGATTTTCATTGAGCTCACAAGGTAAGTAGGTCTCAGTAGAAACCTACAGCTGAGTCTGCATTTTAAAATTTTTCCTCACCGGGCCCCTTTTTTAGTACACCATGCTTAAGGGTTTGGGCCCCTTTTGCCTTTGAAATCCATTTTTCCCGGGGATAGATTTAACAAGGGTTGCAAAATGCTCAATTGGTTTCCAAGCCCAAAGGTGCCAAGAAAAACCCCACACCATACACCACCCCACCAGCCGAACCCTTTAACAAGGGAGGGTGGATCCATGCTTCATGTTTTGACCCAAAAATTTTGACCCTACCATCCGAATTCCGCAGCAAAACGAGACTCCACCAGGCAACGTTTTTCCAACCCCTTTCTGTCCAATTTTTTATATTTGGGCAAATTGGGCCTCATTTCCTTTCTTAGCTGAAAGGATGGGACCCGGGTGGTCTTTCTGCTGAACCCATCGCCTCAAAGTTTGCCGTATGTGCGTTCAAAATCCTTTGCCTACCTTGTTGTAACGGGGGTATTTGAGTCACTGTTGCCTTTTTATCGCTCAAAACCGTTTTCCCATTCTCCTTTTACCTCTGGCATAACAAGGGCATTTCCCCCCACAGGACGCCCTACTGGATGTTTTTTCTTTTTCGGACCATTTCTCTTTAAAACCCAGAATGGTTGTGCGTGAAATCCCAGGGGATCAGCAATTTTTTTGAAATACTCAGACCACCCTTCTGGCACCAACCCATGCCACGTTCAAAGGCACCAAATCCCTTTCTTCCCCCTACGAGCCGGTTTGAACGCGGAGATTTTCTTACCATTCTAATGCCTAAATGCATGGTTTCCGCCATGTGATGGGGTATTAGAAAATTTAATTTTTTAACGAGCATGGACAAGTGACCAAAAAATGGCCGGTGATGTATAAAATCTAAAATAAGGTTTAATAAAAATAACAGGTTCCTCATGATCTTTTTAAGTAGAAAATTTATAGAGATTTCAAAATTTTTGCAAAAATCCCACCCGTTAAACTTATTTTTTTTTTGGATAAGCTTTTAAAGTTGTGTTCAAAAGGAATAATCAATTAAAAGGGAAAGTTTTTGTTTTACCCGACCCATTTTCACATTTCACCCCCAACCACTTCATCCCCCAAATTGTCTTTTCCCCCGAGCCCTATAGTGTGAGTGGTAGACTACCTGCTCTAAGGTCTTCCAGATGCAACACACAGAAAAACAGAAGTGCACAGGGTTACAGAACTCTAAAGGGTTAAAGTTTGTAAGTAAAAAAGAAAACAAGTTTCTGTGCTGCTGATAAGAAAAATCAGATAGGATCACCATACTGAAAACTTAAAGCGAAAAGGTATCAAACCAGGGGAATTTTTGACCAAACAGGAATCAAACTGCTCTAACCTAAATAAGCACAATCAGAACAGAAATATATCTTCTAATATTCTTTACTTACCTTTTCCTACATGTTTAAAGCTAATCAAAGTCATGAGAGTACCTTTTTAAGGAGAAAGTGTTAACTTCCAGCTGTCCTTTGCCAGTGGGACAAAAAAAGTTTTGGAGATTAGGGGTCTAACTAATAGGGTGCTCTATTCAACAACATTTACAACTGCCCTATCAGTCTGCAGGATGAAGAAATCCCTATTATTGTGCTGCTTACTGGGACATGAGAAAAAAAAAAAAATTCTGATAACTTTTCCTGTAACAATAAACTAAGATTATCTGAAGTTGATTATTGCTCCGTGTGACTTTTTTATGACAAACATTCACATGACTGACTTGGGGAGATAATACATCATTATGTTGATAGCAATTCTTATTGACGTACTGTGTAAACTGATTCCTTGTAATTATAGTAAGATCTTGAGCTTCGGTGTAAAGGCAGTCACCCTGTCTGTGGTACAAGATTTAAAAAAATTAATTTCCAATGACACACACAGCTTTTAAGAGTGCAAAGGAATTATACTTCATTATTCAACTTATTATAACAGCATACAAAATGAATTAGTAATCCAGGTGCGTTTAATAGCATCATATCATTTCATAGACAATAGAGTATATCCCCAGACCGGGTGGAAACTGCCTCAGAGATCATTGTGAGACTCCTTATAAAGGTCTTTTGGACCAGGACGTTGGGGATATACCCTATTGTCTATGAAATTATGTGATGCTATTAAAGGCACCCGGATTGCTAATTAATTTTGTATGCTGTAACTAAAATGTTGAATATTAAAGTAAAATTCTTTTGCATGCTTAAAAGCTGTGTGTGACATTGGAAATCTATTTTTTGCACTATTGTTGGCAACTGGCACCACAGTGTCTGGAGGGAGTGCCAAACTATGAAATTTTTGGACAAATTGTGGCACAAGATTAGACAATGGATTTAAGCTTCCATAAGCTCTATCATGTACGTGGCTTGGATTTCAGGCAACTTCTGGAGCATTATGTATCTGAAAAAGATTAAATGGTCTTTGCAGAGGACACATTGATGGTTCCCATTGAAAATGTTACAAAAATCTTCAGAGAGGGTATGTGTCTAGATCTTTCTTGGTTGGTGTCTTTATACTTTATTGTAGAACAAAGTTCATCCTTACAATGTCAACAGTGTCTTAGTGAAGGACCGTAGAAATAAAACTAAGTATCTTTAATTCATCGATATAAAAAACAGCAGTCAAGCCCAAACATCTCGTATGAATAATGAAAGACGGGTACTTAAGGTTACGGTGTGGTATTAAACCATTCAGTCCATCCAATCCATGGATATTGAGGAACTCCTCTTCACAGCCCCGGCAGGAGCTTAACAGCGAGACGCCAGGAGACCGGGCAGAAAGTGTCTGTGCACGTAGCACGTAGCGACGTTTCGGGGAGACTCCTCCCCTTTCTCAAGCATACGTCAACCAGCCAAAACATGATATATATAGGGCTGGTCACAGGCACATATTAATCCTACAGCAAGCATAAAAACACATAAGTAAACAACAAAACACTTAAAATCATTACAAAAAAGCTTTGAGACCAAATGCCAAAGTCATTGTTAAATCCCAATATATACGAGCAAGACGCATTTGCTCCAAAGATTAAGACTATTATGCCAACATGGGTGAGCTAACAAAAAGATTTGTTAGCAGAGGCTATAAAAAAGAGGAGGTTGAGGCTATTGGCAATGAGGTTATGTCTATCCCTCGTGTAGATTTATTAAAACCAAAAGAGAAAAAGAAAAAAGATAGTTTTCTGTTTATGACGGTATATGATCGACATGCTAGACTTGTTAGGAAAGTGATCAATAGGAATTGGAGACTCTTGCAGTCTGATCCAAAGTTTGGATCACTGTTTAGGGACTATCCACGTTGGATATACCGCAAAGGTAAAACGATTGGGCAACGTTTAATATCTGCAGACATACGAAAGAATACCCTTAACAGGGACACACAAGTTACCCTAATGCCTGTTAAAAATGGTATATACCCTTGCCGTAAATGCCAACACTGTGCAGCTATCATCAAAGGGGATCAAATACATTACCCAATGAAAGGCTTTCCCATTCCGCTGAGGGGCTTTCATACATGCGACAGTCAGGGCGTCGTATATATGCTTAAATGCCCGTGTGGCAAGGTGTATGTCGGGCAGACAAGTAGAGCTATAAAAACTAGGTTGACTGAGCATAAGTCCGTGATCAGACAATTTATATCCAAAAAGAGTGATAGCCTGCGGGTTGATGAGGAAAGAAAATATTATGGTGGAACTTCACTAGCTCGCCACTTTGCAAGGGAGAAGCATACTATGTCAGATTTACGCTGGTGCGTGCTGGAACATGTTAAGTGTCAGGAACATTGGCAGTTAAAAAGAAAATTGCTCCAAAGGGAGGCCTTTTGGATACATCGCTTGGATGCGATGGCTCCGAAAGGCATCAATGAGGCATTTGGTCTCAAAGCTTTTTTTGTAATGATTTTAAGTGTTTTGTTGTTTACTTATGTGTTTTTATGCTTGCTGTAGGATTAATATGTGCCTGTGACAGCCCTATATATATCATGTTTTGGCTGGTTGACGTATGCTTGAGAAAGGGGAGGAGTCTCCGCGAAACATCGCTACGTGCTACGTGCACAGACACTTTTTGCCCGGTCTCCTGGCGTCTCGCTGCTAAGCTCCTGCCGGGGCTGTGAAGAGGAGTTCCTCAATATCCGTGGATTGGATGGACTGAACGGTTTAATACCACACCGTAACCTTTAGTACCCGTCTTTCATTATTCATACGAGATGTTTGGGCTTGACTGCTGTTTTTTATATGGATGAATTAAAGATACTTAGTTTTATTTCTACGGTCCTTCATTGAAAATTTACTCAAGTGTTCGGGTTGGAGGCCTGCACTGGGAACCGTATGAGACGGAGATACGCTGTATATGTGGCAGTTTGTGTATAGAAACAGTGTCTTAGTATCATAATTACACTGTGTTAAGGCTAAAGCGTACCCACCACCCTGCTGCCCATGAGGGGAGGGACGGTCAAAAACAACCTTTGTTAACTTTTCCTTAGCAGTGAAATTAACTAATTTTAGATAGTTGTAAATAACTAAATGTAAAATTGGTATTTTTTTTTGGGGGGGGGGGTGTAAAATCATGCTCTACCAGCAGCCACCAATGGTAACTCACTACTCAAGCATTAGACTCAAGTATTTATTTCCTCTCCAAACTCACCTGTCTATAATTTTTAATGATTTCAGCAGCCACGTTCATCTTTCTGTCCAACTGCTACACCAATGCATCTACCCTGTGCCAAGCATTCCTTTGGTTGCCTATCAACTTTGAAATGTAATTTTAACATATCACTCTCCACAGTGTGTATATTTTCTCCATTATCTCTGTCTTTTACCCTAGATAGGCTTCCTGTTCTGCAAACATTCTCCATAATACAAACTTTTCACGCACCCTCCCCATCTCCAAGACTTTGCTCATGCTTCCCCAGTTTCCTTGAATGTTTTATCCCAGACAGATTGATTCCCAACATTCAAAATTTTAGCATGCTTCACAAACATTTAAGACTGATTTTCCACTCTTCTTAAAGGGAGTCTTTCACATTTTTTATGCTTAAAAACCAGAAGTTGCATGAAATAGCTGCAGGTTCCTTGGCTTCAGTTTTAACACACTGTAAAACTTATCTGGGCATGGGGAGAAGCATTGTGGCCAAGGAATATGAGTCTGATGTACGACTTCCTCCCATTCAGGTAACTAAAAAATTTCTCATATATTTGCTCATACGGAGAGACCTATTGACTAAGCTGAGCGAGGAGGAGGGGAGAGGATGAACATTGACCAAAGTCCTTCTCTGAATAATTGGCTCAGTTCTTTGGGTGTTTTTTGAAAAGTGATATTTCTTGAAAGATAAATTTTATAAAAAGAAGGAAACTGGGCTGTGTTTACAGCGGGCAAGAAAAGGTTCTTTAAAATTATTGTCTTTTCAATTTACCTCCCTATCTTCTATATTATTTCTCAGAACCTAAACCCTTCATTTAACAGTACCACCACTAGAGATGGGCGAATCGATTCTAATGAAGTGGAATTCATTTAGAATTTCAGGAAAACTTTGGTCTGCGCGAAGCCGAAGATTCGGGGATTCGCAGGAATGAAGATTTTTTTTAATTTCTAAAAAGGCCCCAGCCAAAGGCGTAATGGGGCAGTAACTCTGGGGGGAAGAAAGGAGGAATTGTAATAGGATGTAAATTATCAAAGTGTCTTATAAATTGTGATTTTTAGAAATTGTATCTTTTGCCCCATTTTATTACCTTGTATCCAGTCATTAAGACATATATATATTTGCATCAAGTATAAAACTGTATTTGCTGGTGTGAGGGGAGTTGTATGTCATTATGGTCTATTTTTTTCACAGGTTTGACCTTTGGGGACTCCCGCCTGACTGTCGTAGTTCAAAAGGGTGATTAGTTTTTCCCCCCCCATAAGTATGTGATACTTTTTCTAAGCCTGTTTTCCCTACCATGTTGGTTGACGATAATTATGAGTCCGGGTTTAAAACTACTGGACAATTGAAATTGGGGTTTAAGTTTTGGGATCCTGACGTTAAGGGACAGTTGACTGTATAAAAGGCTTGCTTTGCCATTAGAGCTTGCTTGGTGGGGGGACAGTGCCCAGCGCCCCCTTTAGTGTTCGGACGAATTGGGTATACATGGGTCCCCGGGGTCTCCCCTTTCACCTTGTAAGAAAAAATGCATCGATCTCTGTAATGCTAGCTATGTATCATTCTTTTTCCTTATTTTATGTAATAAACCTTTCATTTTTTATAGATATTGCCTCATTGTAATCAATTTCTTTACCGTCAATCAATCACCCGCTTACAATTGGTGTCAGAAGTTGGATTGGCGCGACAAGAATTATTACAATTGTTTTATTGGGGAATAGCAATGGATAGGTTAGCTGGGATGTTTAGTTTTGGGGTAGATGACAAAATTCGAGTCCAGTCCCCTGGTGAGTGCACTAAAGCGCAACATAATGCACTCAAAACTCGATTGGTTGCATTACCATTGCGACAGACAGACCCCAGTCGGTCAGTGGTGAATCTTGTACTGTATCTTTAACGGCTGAAGACCATAAGCAGAAAATGGGATTGGGACTGCTATATGGTGCGAGGGAGATAGACAGACAAGAACTGAAGACTAGAGCAGGTGGTGATGTTTTAAAGAGACAGGAGAAAGCGAAAAGCCACATTGTAAGACTGAACTAGCAGAGTGTCAATGTAGAAACATTATCTGGATTTGTTAGATTGTCAGTGATTTTGAACGAAATGAGGAAACTATTTAAGAATTAACATTGACTTGTTTTGTGCTTCCTTCCAGGTGTATACCGTATTCCTGATAAAGTTATGAACAATTAAGAGCAAAGAGTTTTATAACATTTGGTTCATTATGGTATAAGTTATTTTAGTATGGTAATGGATATCCTTTTAAATTGGGTTACAGCAAAAAATTTAGCTCATTGTGACATCAGCATACGTATCTTAATGTAGTGTATTTTTTTTTTCACTTAAATTCTCTTTTGATCCTACAGCTGTCTGATAGCGGAGAATGGATGCTGTCACTACGGTGTCTTTTTCCCAAGTGATTACCTGGGTGGGGAATGTAACCAACCTTCTGTTTATTTTGTAGGAGCAAAAAGAATCTTCTTGTGCAAAATGTTTGTGATATCACTTGTTAAAATCCGGTGCAAATGAAAATAATGCAATAGTTATGTGGCAGGAATGTTTAATTTGTTTTAGTCAAAAATTATCACTGGTGGATAATGGTTGTGGTGGTTTCTGAAAAACTTCTATATTCCGGGGACCACTTGGGTGCAGGAAATGAGTTGATTTTTCTGTTTCCTGACCCTTTAAGGTGGGGTTCCCTGATGAATGGGTTTGTATTTCATGTTTGTTATAATGGCTATTGTTCCTAGGGGTGGCCCATGTTGTTTTGTGGGGGCCTCTGAAGTTCACTTACCCCCCTGATTGTGGTATTGGTTTAATCTTTCTGACTATTAAATGTATGTTGTCAGCTGTGTTGGAGGTTCCAGTTTATAATAAGGGAAAATATATGTTTTCTGTGAGTGTGTTGTAAGGGCCCGTGTTAAAAAAAAATGTGTCTTCATGGAGAGATCTTTCCCCCTTCTAAAATCGTCCTTGTGAAGAAACGCTGTACAGCAATAAAACACATCACAGACCTGTATGCCTTGTAAAAAATCTCACAAGTATACTATAAAGTCTGGTGATATCAAATGCATGGAATGTACACTGATAATCTTGCATGTGTAATTTACCAACAGCAATGAATTTAAGATAAGAATAAAATAATTACTTACAGATTAAAATGGAGAGCCGGTCCGAAAGCTTCTGTGCCCGGTCACGGACAAGAAGCACATGGTGATTGACACCTCTGGAATGCTAATTATAAGTGCATGAGAAGCTGAGTGTTCTCTCTGTATGTTAAATCTGTTTTGTATGTTAAATCTGTTTCTATAAAAAAAAAAAAAACCTGAACCATCAGTAGAAGTAAAAATCATATAAATATATTCTAGGGTTAATATTAAATAATGAAGAATATACATACATGTTGAATTACACAAAGACCTAATGTATGAATGTGTGACCCAGCGCTGATTGATTGACAAGTGCAAGTGTAAAAGTAAGGATGTGAGAGAAGCTATCTGGGAAACTAACAGTTATACATATGCTAGGGTGGAGTAGGAATTTATGATATAGAAAATATTAAGGGTTTTATTTAAGAAAATCTGGGGAGGAAATGTTTCCATATCTTGTGGTTTAAAATAATTAACTTTTTTTTGCTTTCTGCCTATGTAGAAAAATAGGTAATATTATTGGGTTATTTTCTGAGAAAGGTTAATGCTGATAAATTATGAATTACACAACACTGACCACAAAAGGAATCTCAAATAATTTAGAAGAATATATATTTTATTGAAGATAATTAAAATTATTAAAACAATTGAGTATTTAAAAAATGGGCAATGGAACTACACAAAAACATGATCCACAGCTTAAACCACCCATAATATCAGAATCCAATATCCAGGCAAGTATACCCACATAGACTTGTTTGTTAACATTATATATGATACAGTACAGTAAATATAATCAATAATAAGTGCGAACAATAGCATATACCTGACCTCAATAAGGAAACGTAGCCAGAAATAGCAGCCCAACTTGGGTGGGTGGAAAGGAGAGAATCATGTGCCCCAACTCGCGTTTCGCAGTGCGCTTCGTCCGGGGGTAATAAGTATACTAATCACCTGGTATTTATATAAGCCATACATACCTCCTATGCAGGATATGCACCAATCAATACAGAGAACATAATAGAGCTGACGCCAAACTGAATGGACGCCGGAAACCGGGACATCGCCAGAGCGCATGCGCGAAGTAAGTGTGCGGGTGCAGTGAAAAGAAAGGGCGTCCAGATACCAGGATGGAGACAATAAAACAACGCTCAACACTGCGCTTGCGCAGACTTACCACGCATGCGCGGGATGTACGCGCAAGCGCAGTCAAAGGAAAGGGCATCCAAATGATGTAATGGGAGCGATAAAAGCAAGATTAGGCAGCGCGCACACACAAGAAGGCTGCGCATGCAACAATGCATACACTGGGAAGTAATAAATTAAGCAGCCCTTCAAAGATTCTGTGCATACTGAACCGTAGCCGGGAAAAGAGTATACCAACGGCCACGATATATCCGAGGAATACACATATATGCATAAAGATAACACACATAAAAAAGAATACATGGACAGAATAAATAATAATATTAATATATAGTTGCGCATGGTATATAAAGAGATAATATAATAATAATAAAACTGCCAAAAGAAAAAAGTGAAAGAGAATGATAAAAGAGTGCAAAACATGAAAAAAATGTGAAAAAGTGTGAAAACTCGTGCTCGTGCCAAGTGACATATTAGTGAAAAATATAATTATATACGTGAATAGAGTGATATATATAATATAATAAAAAGTTTAAAAGGCAGAAAATAAATAAATATAGTATACACATGCGCAAGTATATAAACAAAAAATGAAAATACATATGACATAAATATAAATAGACATATAATATAAATATAAATAAACAGTGTAATCCCATAATGTATCATAATTAGAGATGGGCGAATTTCTCAAAAATTCGATTCGGCCACTTCGCCGAATTTTCCGACAAAATTTGTTTCGTTCCGAATTACTTCGGCACGAATCGCGTTAGAAAGCAGCTATTTCCAGGCTGCACAGAGCCTGCAGGGTGCTGTAGAACGTTGTGCCATGCTTAAATATGCAGAGGGAGCTTGGTTTGGTCTTCATACAATGTTGTGTTTTAGTATGACACGCAGATGACTGCCGCCGCTCTTAGAATCGCTTCACTATAAAATTCCCTGGGCACTTAAGAGGGCAAAACTGACCAAAAAACTCAAGCGGGAATGTAGCCTGATAAAGTTATGCCAGCGAAAGTTGGAAAAAAACAAGCTGAGTGCTCAGGTGGCAACAATAGTGACAGAGTGTGGAGGTGACGGCGGCAGCCACAGCAGCATGAGGTCAGGCCCGTGGCACAATGACATTCTGGAGGTGGCAAAACACGAGGAAGCCAACAGAGTGGGACAATGACTGAGAGCAGAGGTCACGGCGGCAGCAGTATGAAAGGGCAGGCAGTGGGACAATGACATTTTGGAGGGGGCAAAACAGTATTAGGCCCAAAAGTGACACAATGATACAGTGTGGGGGTCACGACAGCAGCAGCATGAGATCAGGCAGTGGCACAATGACATTCTGGAGGGGGCCAAAACAGTATTAGGCCACAAGGGCACAATGATAAAAGTGTGGAGGTCATACAGCAGCACATGAGATCAGGCAGTGGCACAATGACATTCGCCAAAGCCTCACGCCACTACTCTGTACTTCTCCCCTAGACCTGTCCTCCGCCTTTGCACTGTCGACCACTCACTCCTCATACAAATCCTCTCCTCCCTCGCATCACGGACTTGGCCCTTTCCTGATATCCCCTACCCCACTGATCGGGCATTCAGCTCTCTCACTACGCACCACCTCCTCCTCTTGCCCGCTCTCTGTTGGTGTACCCCAGGGTCTGTCCTGGGCCCCACTACTCTTTACTCTCTAAACTATGGGGCTGGGTCAACTAAAAGCATCGCATGGCTGTCATTACCCCCTGTATGCTGCTGATACCCAACTCTACATCTCCGGCCCAGATGTTACCTCTCTACTCTCCCGGATCCCTGACTGTCTTTCGTCCATATCCTCCTACTTCTCCTCACGTCTCCTGAAGCTAAACGTGGAGAAAACTGAACTCATCATCTTCCACCGTCCCACTCCATCCCTCCACCTGATCTCTCTATCACAGTCAATGGCTACACTCTCTCACCAGCTCTACAAGTCCGCTGCCTTGGGATAACCCCTTTACTCCAAAACTGTCCTTCAAACCGCACATCCAAACCCTCACCTCCACCTGCCCCCTCCACCTGAAAAATATCTCCCGTTCCGTTCATTTCCTTAACTTCGAAAGCAACAAAAATGCTCGTCCATGCCCTCGTCCATCTCACGCCTAGACTATTGCAACATCCTTCTCTGCGGCCTCCCAGCTAGCACCCTCGCTCCCCTCTAATCCATCCTTAACTCTGCTGCCCGTCTGATTCACCTCTCTCCTCGATACTCCCCTGCCTCTCCCCTCTGCCAATCCCTTCACTGGCTTCCCATTGCCAGCGAATCCAGTTCAAGTTAGCAACCTTGACCT